>BPTQ01000008.1:286941083-286968306 GCA_019973895.1 Chrysanthemum seticuspe | reverse complement strand
GCATATTATAAAAATATTAGAACCAGGTTATGTAGATATGCACCAGTCATGATTTCTTCAAATTAAGTATGGATGTTGTGAGCATGCGGCTTTGGATTGACTCCTCAATTCTGATCAGCTGCAACCGTCCAAATGTACCTGCAAACAACAGTTAGCAATAAAACACACGAAAGTGTCTTTGACCACTTTCGTTGAATTGAGGTACACGGCCCACAGTTCCCCGTTGATCAGTACAAGTACTGCCTGTGATCAGGTAGGATTCCTAAGAATCTCCTTGACAGGGTTTCGCAGCTGTTCTAGCTGTTCTCAAACCGGAACGTCTCAAAGAAGACAACACGGAGTGAGTGAACCAGCGAATTGAGATTCACAGATTGATGAAAAATTATTTGAAAACAATCGCGTATTGCTTAGAAGAAAGATTTTTGCAATACGACGAAGGTTTTATGAGAAAGATCAAATTTTCAATCAAAATACTTTTTGTATTAGAGAATGAGTACACATTCGACGTGCTAGCGAAAAGAAGAGATTCGCACATCGAACGGTTTTTCCAAAAGTATTTTTCAATCAGAGATACTTTTTGAATTTGAAATGAATACACATTCGACGTGCTAGAGAAGAGAAGGTTTGCACATCGAACGGTTTTTCCAAAAGTATTCGTCAATTCCATTCCTGGACCAAGGTTGATTCAAGAAAGAATCGCCCCATAGTTTCTATTCAGTTGTCACAAGCTTGATCTTACGAGAAGATCTCACATGTCACCCACCAAGAGCTTGTTTGATGTTGGCTCTAGAAGGATTTCCATCTTCATCGTGAATACTTTTACATACCACTCAGATGTTCTGGCAAAACCACAAGGACAATGCGTAGGACTCTCAATATATTCTTACTTTCCACATAGTGTGAAACAGCAAGTTTTCATTAATTTTATGTCCTAATGAGATATTGTGGATGATCTCTTGGCTCTAGACTCAATAGTGCACATTTGGTTCCTGTGCCAGAGACTAGGGAGAGGGTCTCCTACTTCAATATCAACCATCTCTAAGAGAAGGTCGATAGATTATGTCGGTTCCCCGTGAGAATGAAACAAGCCCTTTTAAGAGGAACTTGATTGGCTTGGGAAGATTAGTGCAGTGCGTCACTGGGTCCATGACGTCTTGTCTTCAATACCAGTGTTACCTTAGTAACAACCAGTAGCATATGTATTGAACCCGGTTTTTGCCCTAAGGTTGAATTGATGGAGGGCTATTTCTTTTCACCCTTTTTCACATTCAGTTCTTTTTCATTCTTCAACCCCTTCAGTGCTTACCGAGACTTCATAACTAGAACCTTGTTGGGTTTATTCCAGTACTAGCTCTGTCTCAGTCCGCACTCTTCCCATATTCTGTTTTTTCTCCTTTTTTCATCATACCTAAGGACTCTACACTAACTAGTGGATTATCCCTGGGAAGATCCCTCCGGTTCTGGCGGATCGTGGGAACTAATACCTAACCTCACCATCCTTATAACTCCATCCATAAAGTAAAATGGTCGGTCTTTTGGTACAGTTCATTCTTCCTTGAAACCAATTGAAAAATCATTTGGAAAAACAATCAAGGTACTTGTGATACGAGATCAAAGCATTTTGTACCCTAATTGTTTTGATCATTTAGAAAAACCTCCCCCTCAACATGTGCGTATGATTTAGAAATTGTATAGCACAAGGAGGCAAGAGGACTTTGAAATATTTTCTTTGATCACAATTTTCATACGAAAAAGCCATTTGATTTTCATGGTAAAATTCTCCCCCTCAATATGTGCATAGGATTTTTGAAATCATTTTTATCACATAGAGGCAAGAGTTCTTTTGAAGCACATCCACGATTACAAAAGCCATTAAGAAAACCATTTGATAACTCAATCAAGGTACTTTATAAATAACTTTAAAAAGCTTTTGTACCTCGATAGTTATGCTCCTCCTCAAAATGTGCTTCGAGATTCGAAAGCGTTTAGCACATATGAGAGAGTAGCCTGCACAATTAAATCAAAAAGTGATCACCTTTTATCAAATTTCATTATTAAATCACAAATTCTCCCCCGATCAAAAATATCAAACCCTTTGAGATTTTGGATCCCAAGTGATTTAATTAAGTTTAGAAAACATGGGAGAAAATGTGGCCTTGTTTAAATACTCATATGGTTTTTGGATAAATCCTCCTCCTCAACATGTGCATTATGTATATTGAAATCGTTTGGCACATGGAGGCAGGAGTGCCTTTGAAGGACAAAAACCAATTCCATTAAAACAGATTGAGATTTAAATCACGATCTCTCCCGCGATCAAAAATTTCAAACCATTTGAGATTTGTAATCCCAAAAGATTTAAATTATTTAGAAAATTTTAGGGGAAAGACGTGGCAAGATTTAATTCTGAAAGAGGACAGATAGGAACAGATTTAGACATTAAAGATTGTTAGTGTCAGGTATGATTTGTTTTAAGAGACCTTTAATTAAAATAAAACAATTTCACAATCAAACAAGAACAGAAAAAATTTCATTTTGACAGATCTTTGAGTTTTAAAGAAAAATCATACCATGACATAACATTAAATCTTTAGATCACCACTTTTTGTACAAACGGACTCTTTTGAAGAAATATCGTTTGAAAATATTTTATTTTAAATCACACTCCCCCTCAATCCATGACCGTAGTCGATAATTGAGTGACTCAAGTTTTGATAAAATGAAGTCCGGTGATTTTCAAAATTTAGTCCAATATATTTTCAAAAACAACATTTTTCCATTTTCAAAACAATTTAATTCAATTTACTCAAAAATTGTTTAAAAATGGTATCCTGCACAAAATACGTTAGGTGGTTGAGAAGCTTCTGTTGTTGTTGTTGTAGGGTTTGGAAGAAAACCATCTGCTGATGCAGTGAGACTTCTTACGTTGCATTTTTTATGCCAACTGAGGTCCAATTAAGCTCCGTTTCTTCACTTGCTAAAGAAAACCATTTGCTGATGCAGTAAGACCTCTTACGTTGCATTTCATGCCAACTCTCCATTGAAGTCCAGTTAAGCTCCGTTTCTTCATTTGTCAACCCAAGATATAGTTACCCTTTCCTTTCGGCATCCAATCATCTTCAGTTGTGGGATCCGGATCGGGAACATTCTTATAACCAATATACCGGCATACCTTAGTGAACACACATACAAATATATGGTGGTCGACAACACCCAAACATCAATCGACTAATAAAAGTCAATTCAACATAATAATCAGATCATATAAGGCATGGGGTTTATGTGTTAATCAAACTCTAATCATCTAAACCTAACAATCATATCCTAAATTCCTAGTCCTTCGACACAGGCAAATATCATTTTTAATTAAGCACGTAGCATAATTAAGAAAGCTCGTTAGATGATATAGATTTGAAAACATTATCCCCCTCAATCAATGACTCATTTTTCTGAAGAGTTTAAAAGCGCTGAAGTCATTGATTGAGTTTGCAAATTTAATAAAAACTCTGAAACTGATTGTTTTTAAAGCAACTCATTTACCACCATTTTTGAAAACACCAAATATTTTTCTGAAGAATTTTAGACGGAAAAACATTTGTGTAGGAACAGCAGTCCTTCGACATACTTTCCTTGTTTTGTTTTTAGGATAAGTGCACGAAATATTTTGAAAATAGTTTAAGCGTAGCACTTTCCTTCTTTAAAAAACGGGTTGCTATCTGAAATAATAGCAAGCCATGGTTTAAGCGCGGGTCACAGTCTGAAGTAACTGCAAGCCATTTTTGATGCCCGGGTTACAGTCTGAAGTAACTGTAAGCCATTGTTTGCGACATGTTTTGGAAAAGAATATTTACACCTCCTGCTCGAACTTCATCTATGGTCCCGTGCCATTATTGAATGACATTTCTAAGACCGTAGATGTTATCGATACCAGAAGACATGTCATGAGAAAACAATATTTTTGGAATTTTTTCAAATTTTCTGATTTTTATGGGTTTTTGTTGGTTTTATATTTTTCTATTTTCTTTTGTTGGTTTTATATTTTTCTATTTTGTTTTGCAGGTTTTATAATTTTGTATTTTGGTTTTTGAAAAATATATACAAAGATAGAGTAGATGATATAAAATAAGAAGATGATGATACGAGTACCGAGATAAGGATATCGAGCAGCACGTCGTAGAAGATAGAATTCGTCATCTCTTAAACATCCACCACCAAAGCTTCCAAGGGATCTAGAATTGAAAGAAATAGAACCATCTGAAAGTGAGACTCTGGCAGCTTCCCCCCAAACCGAAAATCCTTTGGATGAGCAGATTCGAAGCTCTATTTCAAGCTTTCCTTAGCCAGGTGCACAGAGAAGCACACCATTATCATAAATCCCGCTGCTCCTTTTAAGACCGATAATCGAGATTCTCCATTCGGGGTTATATCATCCAATAGAACGTCAGCAACGTTTCATCCCACACATAAATAATCTTCTCAAATTTCTTTTCCACTGAGGTCCGAAGCAATCCATTCCAAAAAGGTGTCAAGAGAACAATTCCCCCAAGTAGTTGAATTGAAGCAGTCAGTTTCTTTGTATGATGCTCAAGAACTCTCCCGAACACACATCATGAGGGGAATGAAGAACACCTTCCCATGTTCACATTTTTCTTCCCTGATGAACGTGTATGAAGCTCAAGAACCCGAAGTACACCAATATCCAAGAACTCTCCCGAATACACATCATGAGGGGAATGAAGAACACCTTCCCATGTTCACATTTTTCTTCCCTGATGATCGTGTATGAAGCTCAAGTATCCGAAGTATACCAATACCCAAGGAAGGAATAACTAATAACATTGAAGAAGCAGGCCAAGTCACTGATTATCTCTGCGGATGACAATCTCTGCGGATGTCAACTCCGGAATAAGTGATTATATCTCTGAATCACTGATTAAGCCCTCAAGTGAAACAACTGAGCATCCCCAATGTACACAATCTCTCTCCCCTGATCATTGCAACACCATCGAAATCACCACATACTAGTGTACCTCTGTTATCATCAGAAACTTTCTCTAACATCACTTCCCCCACGTAGTTGGAATAATAACACAAAAAGCCTTGATGAGTAAAACCTTGAGTTTCTCTTCGGTCATGACAATTGTTTTCCCGGGATATCTTCAATCACTTAGAAGTATTAAGCTCATCAAGTTTACTCGCCATGAGTCAAACCTTGAGTTTCTCTGCGGTACTAACATTTGTCTTCCCGGGGTATCTTCAATTACTTAGAAGTATTAATTTCATCAAGTCTTTGTGAGAATCAACATGCTGAATAATGTGAGCAAGTCTAATTGGGGATTAAATTCGACATTTCACATTCCCCCAATTAGTGCTCTCCCCTAGACCGACAATATTTTTGATAAATGCCCAGATTAAGAAGGAGTCTTTATATAATCAAATGCAACTTGTCTTTAGTCTTCTAACATGCAACAGAAAATGTAGAACAGACTGTAGACTCGACCTTCTTCGAGATTGTTCAGTTGGGGAATAGATAGTTAACATCTTTAACTCACACCAAAAAGCATCCCAATTAACTTACATCTTGCAAATCCCCTTAACTAAAAATCCCTCCCAATCAAACAAGAACAGAAAGATGTTGATCAAGGAAATCAACAATCAGGCCGCAACGAACACACAAGATGGTAACACCAAACTACCAATCACATCAAACAATAACAGATAGATTGTTCGGAATCATCATGTTGATGTATACGTGAAGCATTAACCGGAAGCACTTTGTCGATAAACTCATCAATCCAAGTGAAGATGTCAACCAACGGCTCTTAGAAGAGAAAAACTCCATGTGAAGATGACCCGATAAGATGAAGCTCGGTTCTTACATGAGTTTAGAGCCGTATGACCATTTATATTCTCATAAGTCAATCAACAATGCAAAAAATTCACACTTCTTCTCCCCCTCAAGAATTGCATACGGAGATTCCATTCTTGATTAAACAAGTGAACATTATCCAAATGTAGTCTATTCACACTTCTCCCCCGCAAAATTAGCACAGGATGTCGCCATCGTCATTATAGTTGAGAAAGTGGAATCAGAAAAACAATCAACAGTAGCCTGGTTCACTTGATGACAGAAGCGCATGGAAAAAGTATGAAGCATGTTGATGAGAATGGTCATAATAAGAAGATTTCTCTTCTTCAGAAGATAAAGCGCACTGACACGTACACCTTTCTTTTCTTTGAGGAACGAGGCATGAACTGAAGTATTCATACGTCATAAGAAGATTTCTCTTCTTTCGAAGATAATGCGCACTGAAACGTACACATTTCTTTTCTTTAGAGAACGAGGCTTGAACTGTTGTGTTCAAACGTCATAATCTCTCTCTTTTCAGCTCTCTTAGCAAAACATGTAATCAACCCCATTATCATTCAGTAGGCTCTTTGTCGTGACAGCTGATGGAGAAAACCCAATATGATAAATTTGACCCTGAAGTAAACTAACCCGAACTCGTGACTTAAACTTGCCCATATGAAACAAAGAGCGGTGCCGAGAATTCATGCTCCATTGAATCTCTTAAGTACTCTATACTCTTCAACCAACCAACCATCAAGTAATAGACGTACATTACCTCTTGAAAATCCACAATTGAATGTGACACTGAGCACTACAACGTAACTCCTTAAAGTGATAGTTATTTTTGTGGTAAAAAGAGCCCAATTCCCCTAGAAAATATAGACTCTCAAAAATAAGTAGATTTCCAAGTCTTCGTTTTTGGAAATAAGCTTGAACAAGGATCATGAAGAATCTTCATCCATCCATCCCCGATACCTTCAGATACTAAGTACACTTGCCCGTGATAATTCACTTCAGCTTCAAATAAATAATAGTGAATTAACTCCGTTGTCACATCTTCTGGTTAAAAGCTCAATTCTAGCCTCCTTTGACGTTTGAAGTGAACTTTGATAATGGTTTTCATCCCGACCATGGTTAAAAGCACATAACCCCGTAAAACCATGTAATAACCAAACTGCCATGACAAAAATCCAAACACACATCCAATTCATTAAGTACACCCTTTTATCCCTTCTTCGAAACAGAAAACGTAGCACCAGCATCAAATAAGATCCCGAAATACACTTTCCTTTCTCCAAGATGGTTCCATCAATACGGGATTTTACAATTCTATGGTTTAAACCGAGAAATAGGTTCTTTCGCGGGATTTTACAAAACCAAGAATAAACCGTAAGATATATCCGGAAATGCACTTTACCATTAACAGGATGTTTCCATTGTCACGGGATTTTACAGGTCTATGATTTAAACCGAGAAATAGTTTCTTTCGCGGGATTTTACAAAATCAAGACAAAACCGTAAACAGTGTCAGCTTGAATGTAATATGATAACTTTGGTTTCAATGAATATCTGTTTTAGGGGAACATGCTGCGGTTCATCAACGGTCCATTATCCAACATCAACAACATCAATAACATCAACAACCATCCATTCAACACTTTGGTAAACACAACATTCACGCATTCTGTCGGCTATTGTAGAGACCACATGAAGAATTAAACCCGATATGCCAAACTTGAACATGAAGTAAAACTCCCCAGATTTGTTACTTAAACTTGTACTAATTTTTGTGAAGAAGAAACGGTGTACCCAATGTACAAAACCTCTTGACATTCTCAACTGGGTGAGACACAGAACTGATAGTTACGTTGTGGGTAAAGCAAGAAAGAACCACAGCCGTAATTAAATAGTCAAGTCTTTATCACCCTCTATAAATGTTCAAACAAGTCATCTTCGTGGAAGGGTAGAAAGAAAGAAGACGAAAATAAGTAAACGCGCCTGGAAAACCTCACTGCAAATCCAAATAAGAAATACCAAATGCAAACAACCCTGTAGTCAACCTTTTCCAATAACCATTTTAAGCCGTGATATAATATACTTCGTGAACATGTGTAACCCAAAGTACCAAACAGTATACCACAACAACTCTTATTATCATACCCAATCATATCATCATCACAACTCTTTAACGAATATCATAAGACCCAAATCACTTAAACCTCATATCAACAAGTCTCATATTAGTTAAATCACATCAACAATGTTTATGATCAAATCTCATCGGCGCATCTCATATTAGCCCAGTCTCAAAAGATCAATCCAGTATAGAGAAGCCCATCTGATCAACATCACATGATCCAAATAAATATTCCGCTCGAGAAATATCAATTCAAGCCCATATAATTCAAACCCGATTCAACACTGCTGCAATTCATGTTAATGTCCAAGTAGTATATGATCAACCCAGGAGAAAAATATTCAAGCTCATGTGATCCATTAAAGTTGATCTTCGTGAATTAATAACCTTAAAAAAATGTGAATTAAAACAGAAATCACATTCACAATATTCCAAATGGTCCATTCAAACTTACTAATGCGTCCATCCTGAATATCATTTTAAGGCCCATGACACATTGGTAAACAATATCAAGCCCAAAACCACTGAAACATGCATTCGGCCCATCACTTTTGTCAAGCGTCCAGCCCATGTCCAACTTACAAGACTTACCCGATCCATGAAATTAACACCCATAACCGGTTATATAAATGACCATATATAAGAATGTTACCCTAAGATCACTCACTTAACCCTAACACATCTCAAAATACTCCGCCCCCCTCCTACACCGTTTCACATCCAACACATCTCAAAATCCAAAATACCTTATCAGATTATATTCTCATATTCGAAGCACAAATTAAAACAGAACAAACCATCTACAACACGCATCCAAGAGAAAAGGATAACCGCCATCTCTTTAATTAATCACAGTTGAAACCACATCTTGTGAATCTGTTAGTAGCAGCTTTAACACCATATGATCTATATGTCCTTGCCACAGGGATGGCTTGAGGTTTGGACATGGCTTCGTCTCAGCCACAGAGATGGCAACGAGATGTATTATTAGTTCTCCAAGATAGTCATGATTCTCGTTTCACTTCACAGGTAGGTTCTTTCATGATTTGAAAACGTTTTATTTTTCATTTCGGATTTGACAAACAACGAAAAAAAGAAATAAAACTAGCATCCTTGCTATGTTTTTATTACTTTGATGATTCGGATATTCAGAGGGATAATATTCCAACAAGATCTATGATGCATAAGTTCCTTGTGAATAGATAGAGTAATATCTATGTGTTGAAGAACCACTCACAAGAGGAACAAAGCTGAGATCATGCATGAGTCGTTGGTTATGATCTGTGATGTGTCTTATCTTTTTTGTGTTTAGATGGAACGTTAAGTATAAAAAAAATGAGATAAAACTGAGATAAAAAAAAGGTTTGGGTCGAGTCATGTTTAGATTGTGAGGCTCTTGGGTTGAGACTAGGATAGGGTCTTGTATTCGATTGGTTTAGGATACTTGGGACTGATGATGTTTGTTGAACAAACTGAGGTATGATATTGGTATTTGGTGAATGGTATAGTTTTGATGTTGAGCCCAGTTGTGGTATTCGGTTTATGTTGTCAAGTCTTCTCATTCTTCTACCTTTCTGTAAAGTTGCATCATTTTTTGAGTCAAGTCGCTAGTGACAATAGTCTTGAGTCAACTCGCTAAGCCAACTCGCTAAGCCAACTCGCTAGCCAACTCGCTAGCCAAGTCGCTAGCCAAGTCGCTAGCCAAGTCGCTAAGCCAACTCGCTAAGCTAACTCGCTACGACTTGTTAAATAACAAGTCGCTAGGTCTATAACAAATCGCTAGCTTTATCAGTTTGACTCAAAAGTCAAACCGTCACCAAGTCGCTATATTCATACAACTCGCTACTGCAATACAATGAATCAGGACAGTTTTGTGTCTAAGTCGCTAGCAAGATTTTTATGTTTTCCGATGAGTTTTCCGACTACATTTCCAACCATCTTCATACTTACCCAGAAAACATCATATGAAACTGCTATGAAATATTTCTTTTTTGACCCATTGTTTGGACTATAAAACAGATGACCACTTTAGACCAAAAAAATTCATATAACCCATAACAGATATGACCACAGATATGACCATCAATGTTTGACCAAAGTAAGATACAAAAACATTGTTTAAAATCTGTAACCAAAACAATAGCAGAAAAATCCGACCACGAAAAGGTATACAAAACAGTTTTAAAAAGAATCAAAGACCACAATAAATCGACACAACACAATAAACCTTGGCTCTTGATACCAATTGTAGGATCGTGTATATTTATTGTGTTGATGATTCGGATGGTCTTGGATGATCAAAATACATGTTTGCCATAGTTAGAGAGTTAGTTGAGAGAGAGAGGGTGTTCTTGCTAGAGGTTTACACAAAGTATGGAATATTAGATTGAAAGCACCACCCCTTCCATGGATGGAAGGGGTATTTATAGTTACAGACATAACGACCTCCTATCGGCCTGTGGATCAGGGATACAGTGGGTAAAGACCCGTCCTTCCTCCACGGTGTTGCACTAAGCTATACTACGCTACAAACTAATAAATAAACTACTACATAACGTAAATACCTACAAATCTACGAGCTAACATATGCTAGACTATAATTGGGGTGACCGACACTTTAACATGAAATTTCCAATTCCTAACATAAAAACTACAAACTCAAACTTTTATGAATTTTAATTTTTCCTTAAAATAATTTTATGTTTTGTCATCAACAAAAAGGGGGAGATTGTTAATACAAATAAACCGTAAAAATGTTTATTTATATTTTACGATCTTTTAATCTTTTGTCGATAACAAACGTAAAATCATTTTAACGAAACAAATAAAATACGTAAATGGTTTGAGCCAAT
Source organism: Chrysanthemum seticuspe (assembly GCA_019973895.1). NCBI lineage: Eukaryota > Viridiplantae > Streptophyta > Magnoliopsida > Asterales > Asteraceae > Chrysanthemum > Chrysanthemum seticuspe. The sequence goes on along the minus strand of BPTQ01000008.1, from coordinate 286,957,466 downwards.
AGTTTTCTAACACACTTACGTTTTCACATAAAACACTAAAACAAGTATAAGTGATTTTATGATTTAATAATACATATGTACAACAACTAGTGTTTACATATTGGGCAAATATATACATAACTAGTATGTATTATAATGGGCAATATAAATGGGTAGAAACTTAAGTATTTGACCCATTGACCAAATACATTGAATATAGTTGGGTACAACCCAAAGTCCATGACCCATACCCATGGAGCTTGACCCATAACCCATTGCATGACATCAGGCTTAAGTCATACATGGTTTTAATCCATGGGACATTGTTTTAATCCATGAACCATGGACTAGATGCATTGCATCTTAGAGATACATTGTATCTACTTTGATACCATGATCCATAACCCATGACCCATGACCCAAAACCCATGGACAAAGGGGAGCGTCCCACGGATCCCCAGTATTGCACTTGACGGATCCCTCAAGTGAGGGATCCATGGGATCCGTGGAACAGTAGACATTTTCTCTCTATAAATAGTGAGCCATTTCTTCATTGTTTATTACCCCTTTCTCACATACTTTCTCTATGAGTTAAAAGCTTATAACCCCAGATCCAAGTGATCTATGTATGTAGTTTTGTTTTTGTGTGATCCTCTAGATTCCTCTTAAAGGCGAGATCACCATCTTTTGAAGTCAAGCAAGCTCAAGTCCATGAGTTGCCATGCTTCGTTATCATCAAGACTATTGAGGTTCTCTTGTTGATAGTTTTCTTCTTTCTCATAAGAAGTGTAGTATTGAAGACGTTAGTGAAATATGTCTCAAGTGTCAAGACGAAGATATTTGTGAAGGGTGTCGATCGTCCATATTGAAAGCACTAGTGAAGGGTGCTTAGAAGTCAAGACTAGAGGCATTAGTGAAGGGTGCCTAAAAGTCAAGTCACAAGACATTAGTGAAGGGTGTCTTGAAGATCGAGTCCAAGGCATTAGTGAAAGGTGCCTAAGGTGTACATTCGATATGGTGTGATTCAATGTAAAAGATAGATTAGTATTGGGTCAAAGGATATTGTTATCCCTGTTGATGTTATTATAAGGAGTAGATCTCCTTTGGGGTTAGGTCTTGGTGTAGTGTTGGGTAGTAGTTCCTCCATTGTAATGGAACTAGGTATCTAGCCTAGTACCGGATAAAGGTTAGGCGACGTTGTGATAGGTTTGGTTCTCCTTGGTGAAAGAACCCGGTATCTAGCCTTGTACCGGATAAAGAGTAGGAAACGTTGTGACGGTTTCTCCACCATAAGGAGTCGGTGTTGTGTAGTGATTACGAACTCTCGAGTAGGTGACTCGGGGAGTGGAGTAGGGCAAGGAAGGTGTCCTTGTAGCCGAACCACTATAAATACTCGCGTTGTGGTTTTGTGCTTCTTACTCTTTATCTTTTCATTACATATTTATCTTCCTGTATGTTTGTTTATCAACATCCAACACACATCCAAATAGATTGACATAAGTCGATCTAAATAGTTTAAAACGAAGTTTTAATTGGTAAAAATATTCAACCCCCCTTCTAGTTTTCTACAGTTTCGTTTGTTTTCTTCAAGTGTGCATGTTTTATTTATCAAGAAGAAGATACATAAGATTTGATGGAGCTTTTCACACATACGTTCTTCTTGGAGAAGAATTTTACCATTACTTCACACGGATCCTACTGAGCTAATCAAGAGAGTATTAGTTTCTTTCATTTGTAATTACCTTCCATTATCATAACTTTGATACTTTCGGGGAACATTGGGGACAATTTTTAGTTTAAGTGTAGGGAGGGAAAATAAAACGGGAACTATGAAACTATGCTTATCCTTGACTATTTGCCTTGTTCAATTTTATTTGTGTAATAAACCATGAGAAATATCGGCTAGGGTAATTTTGGCACCAAATTTAAAATTTTTCATGACATGTAAGAGTGAGCCATTAGTCTTAATAAAGTGTCTCATGGATAGGAAGTTATGTGACTAGCACAAAACCCTTTACCACTTAAATTCCACCCAAAATGTGAGGATCGCCCTTAGATTTGTAGGAATTAAAGCATTCTACTTTAATGCTTCGAGAGTGTACTGGTAGTATAATAGATTCTAGAACTTGTTTTGTGATGCATTCTGAGATCGCTAGTGAGACTACACTTGTGTAGTTAGGAATAACTAAATGATAAGAGGCATTAGGATAACCCTTGTTTGATACCCGTATTATAATTACTTCTTCCACATCGGTTGAGTAATTCCCCCACACCCTTGCGTTGTACTCATCTTTAGTACACGATACCCCTAGTTAACCCCTCAGAGCCTATCCTTTTTGCGGTTCTCGTGATGTTTCGGTTTTCCTGAATATCAATGAAGAGCATTGTTTACAATCCACCCCCAAATGTACACCAAAATTGCCTTAGCCTACCTTGTTTGCACTCACTTTTAGTGCATTATTGTTATCATACTAAACCCTTAGTTCAATTATCTAGTTACTTGAATAAGTTGCTAAGTCGAGTCATATCCTTTGTACACAGTTTTGGGACGATTGAGACTCATGGGAAAAGTTAAATTTTATGAAGTGACGGGAAAGAACGTTAAATTCAAATTCCCTTTATTTACGTAATAATGTACTCCAAGTGTTTTGATCTTTTCAATTCGGGTCAAATTAGTGTTAGAGTAATAAAAACTCAAGTGTAGGGATGTGCCTATAAATCCCTTATATTTTGAGGTTATCGTAGAGGATGGTAGAGTAAAAGTGTATGAAAAAAAAATCGAAAAAAAGAGTCTTGAAAAAAAAATGAAAAAACATACGGGTTACCATCCCGCATCTATCTTTAAATTTATGTTTGTTTGTTTCAAAGTTATCTAGAGTTTAGAGTGTCGAGTCTTGGCTTAGCAATGCCATTCTTCTCATGCTTGTAACATAAAGATTTTTGACTTGCCACCACTAAATCGCCTATCCCACCAAACCCTTTGTTTCCCTACCGTAAGCCTAACGTTACAACCCTTTAAAAGACCTCTTGGATAGTTTTTCTTAGGTGCTTACGCCAAAGCGATGGATGTTTGATCTAGTTTCAAGCCTATGGTAATCGATGTACTAGGACCGGTTAGTATTTATCTTCCATTTCCAATTTGATATATTTCATATACACCCGAGAGATGAGAGTATCCAAACACCACTTGTGAGGTGCTAGTATTTAATTTCCGTGCTTGTTATGACTTTTGCGGGGCTTATACTTGTTGTTGATTGTTCTAAACTAATGCTTCATGACCCCTAACTTATAAATTAATTGGCAAAATCACATTTGCTTGAGGACAAGAAAATACCAAGTGTAGGGATATTTGATAAGGATTTAAAAGGTACACTTTTGAGAGGTCATTTAAGCCCTTAATCGACCACTTTTATATCCGTTACTGCTTAATTTCGTTCCTTTTCACTTTTTAGGCCTTTTAAAGGCAAATTGTTGGAATGACACTTATTCGGACGAAAAGGCGTGAATATATGAAGAAAATGGCCAAGTCAAGATCAAGACACTCAAGCTGCTGGAATTGAAGGTGACGGCGTCACAGTTAAAGGGCGAAGCCGTCGCAACGTGCTCCAAATTTGTGACGGCTCAGTAGCAAAATTGCTATTTTGTACCTGACGGAGTCAGGTTTTAAAGAGTAGAGCGTCACAACTCAGACGCCCTAGATTCAGATCCTGACGGCGTCAGAAGATATAGCCGACAGCGTCACAACCATAAAGTGACGCCGTCACAAGGTTGACGTGGTCAAGACGAAACCCTAATGGCGGCGATCCGACGGCATCACATTTAAAGAGTGACGCCGTCGCAAGTTGTAACTCTATATATATAATTCGAATTTTCAGACTTCTAGAGAGGTAGTTTTGTGGAGTAAAACCTCATAACGATTTTTGGCTGTCTTGGGCAGTATCTTAGGGTTCTCATACCCTATTTTACAACAAGATAAGTAATTTACTTCATTGATTCAATTATGTCTTCAATTGTATGTGTGTATGCTTGCATGTTTTCCATGTCCGGCTAATTTACTTGTGTGTTTGCTTAGATCTATGAAACCTAGGTATTGAATATTGATTGGTTGTCTCTTATCTTAATTGTAATTGACCTAGGATTGCGATAGGTCATTCGTTGTGTTTTTAACGCTTGAGTAATCTTTGTGAACATTAGTTTATAATCGCCTAGAGTTGTTGTAGGAAATAACCTTAAGGTAGTCTCAAAGAGTTAGGGAAGAAAGCATACCCTACGACCTTAGATGACACAACGCGTTAAGAATAAGGACGTGACAATTCAACCATCAATAGGAGATAACAAGGGAGTAATAGCATCTAGGTAAACACATCTTTAATCATCATACGAGCACACATAAATTAGACATAGACTATCCCTTAGCTTAGTTAATTAGAATAGATCATAGTAGAGTAATCGGTAGAAATACCAACCCCCCAAATCCAATACCCTGTGTGGAAAACTAGAAGGGGGGGTTGAATAGTTTTGCCAATTAAAACTTCATTTTAAACTATTTAGATCGACTTATGTCAATCTATTTGGATGTGTGTGTTGGATGTTGATAAACAAGCATATAAAGGTAAGTAATGAAAAGATAAGAGTAAGAAGCACAAAACCACAACGCGAGTATTTATAGTGGTTCGGCTACAAGGACACATTCCTTGCCCTACTCCACTCCTCGAGTTACCTACTCGAGAGTTCGTAATCACTACACCAATCTCCTTATGGCGGAGAAGCCTTCACAACGTCGTCTACCCTTTTTCCGGTGCTAGGCTAACCACCGGGTTCTTTCACTCTAAGGTGAACCACACCTACACAACGTCGCCTACCCTTTATAAGGTACTAGGCTAAGTACCTAGTTCTTTCACTCCAAGGTGAACTACACCTTCACAACGTCGCCTACCCTTTATTAGGTACTAGGCTAAGCACCTAGTTCCATTGCAATGGAGGAACTACTACCACACTACACCAACAACTAATCCCAAAGGAGATCTACTCCTTTACAACATCATCAAGGATGTCAATATCCTTGGATCTAATACTAGTCTATCTTGTACATCGAAACACACCATATCGAATGTACATCTAAGGCACCTTTCACTAATGCCTTTGACTATATTTACAAGACACCTTTCACTAATGTCTTGTGTCTTCACTTCTAAGCACCTTTCACTAATGCTTCTAGTCTTGACTTCTAAGCACCTTTCACTAATGCTTCTTGTCTTGACTTCTAAGCACCTACCACAAGTGCTTATGCTATAGACGATAGATACCCTTCACTAATATCTTCGTCTTGACACTTGAGACATCTTTCACTAATGTCTTTAACACTACACTTCTTTGAAGAAAGAAAAGAATCATCAACAAGAAGACTTCAGTAGCCTTGATGATGAGGAAGCATGGCAACTCATGGACTTGAGCTTGCTCGACTTCAAAGATGGTGATCTTGCCTTTAAAAGGAACCTAAAAGATCACACAAGAACAAAATTACAAACATAGATCTCTTGGATCTGAGGTTAGTGAGTTTTAAAACTCGGGGAGAAAGTGTGTTAGAAAGGGGTGAGAAATAATTAAGAAATGGCTCACTATTTATAGAGGAAATATCCTACTGTTCCCCGGATCCCTTCCACAAGGGATCCGGCTAGCACAAAGCTAGGGATCCGTGGAACGCTCCTCTTTGCCCATGGGTATTTTGGTTATGGGTCATGGGTCATGGGTTGAACCATGGATCTTTGGCTAGATACAATGTATCTTTGAGTGCAATGCACTTAGTCACTTGGGTATGGGTTGATACATGGGTTATGGATATTATCCATGTATGATATAAGCATGATGTCATGCAATGGGTTATGGGTCAAGATCCATGGGTTATGGGCTTTGGGTTGTACCCAACTACATTCAATGTAGTTGCCCAATGGGTTGTGATACATAAGGTTCTACCCATTTATATTACCCAATATACTACATACTAGTTATGTGTGTATTTTATCCAAATATGTAAACACTAGTTGTTGTACATATGTATTACTAAATCATAAAATCACTTATACTTGTTTTAGTGTTTTATGTGAAAATGTGAATATGTTAGAAACTATTAGTTCAAACCATTTACGTATTTTATTTGTTTCGTTAAAATGATTTTACGTTTGTTATCGACAAAACATTAGAAGATCGTAAAATATAAATAAACGTTTTTACGGCTTATTTTTATTAACAATCTCCCCCTTTTTGTTGATGACAAAACATAAAATTATTTTAAAGAAAAGCTAAAATTCGTAAAAGTTAGAATTTGTAGTTTTTACTTTCTTCTCCCCTTTTTTGTCGAAACAAAAAGTATTTGAAGGAAAGCAACACATCGTTTTAAAGAAAAACATGTGAAAGAAATAAAAATAAAAAGAAATAGAGAGCAAGTAACGGGAAAGGATCTCGTCTTTACTCCCCCTTGATGAGTCTATCCCTATGTAAAGGCGTCAAGAAAGTGATACTAATCTAGTTTGTTTGCAAGTAAGTTTGCAAAAGATTTCGTCTAAGTGACGATTGTACTCCCCCTTGATGATTTAAATTTTGCAAGGGGATGTCATGAAATGTAAACCTAGTATTGCAAGTAATTTTCAATGTATTGCTTTGACATAAAGCTCCCCCTAGCTTTAGGATGTTAAAGTCTTCATGTGTAAATTGAATAACTACAAAACAAAGGTTAGAAAGCAAGTATAATTCCCAATTTTCTGCAAATGTGGTTCAAGTTAGTAGAAAGAAAGCTTTCTGTCTCACGGATCCCACGGTTCCCTCCTGGTAGGGATCCGTCTAGGCAAATCTGAGGGATCCGTTTTAGCTGCTTAATTTCAGCAAAGGTGATATAACAAGTAATGTTATCACAAAAATGAGATATGAATACAAAGTGATCATATTCTCAGAAAAATAACAAGTAGCATGTAATTCCATTTAATAAAACTAGATTTATGATATACATGACTCTAAAAACAAAAAAAATAAGAAAATACATGACTAGGAATTTCTAAACCAACTATCGCTTGATGCTAGGACACCACTAAAATCTTCTAGCTCGAGTTTTGTTTAGGTTTAATCTCGTCGAAACGTTCGAGGAGATGATAGAACATGAAACGTTGGTCTTCTCGTACTTCATGTATCAAACTTTCAACATGTTGACAATGATAGCAATCTTTGTCATGGCTAGGTAGTGGTGGTGGAAGAAATGAAATGGCTTGATGCGAAGGATCAAGTGAAGCGGCTTGTGGAGCTTCAAACGATGGAGGGATTGGTGGAGGCGCATTTGAGAATGGCTCGACTAAGAATGATGGTGGTGGTAGAGAAGTGTCAACTTCTATATGGCGGGTGGTTGACTTTAATGATTTCTCATAATCCAAATGGGATTATATGATGGAAACGACGAAAAGGAAGCCGGAGCAAGTGTTGACTCAACACCTTGATTTTGTACCATTATTCCTCCTAATGAGGAGAATGTTGTCGGCGGAAGCGGATGAGACGGCCTAGGAGGCAAGTCCTCTAAATTGTAGAGGTGTGGTGATGATAGTGGGGATGTAAATGAAATAGCTCTAGGAACCAATGGTGATGGTTTAGTGGAGATGATATTGTTTGGCCTAGAAGGTATGGTGGTGTTTGGCATTGGTAGTTTTGTGGGTACTATCCTTTTAGGAATTGGTTTGATTAGATGAGGAAGGATCCTATCATTTGTTGGCTTGACCGGAGATGATTCGGTTGAAGAGATTTCGTGTATAACACGCGCCTTTTTCATGGGTGGTTCTTTGGTGGATAAGTTATTACTTGGGGTTTTCCTCATGATGAGATGATTTCAAGAGGTTTGCAAGGGTTTCTAAAGTGCTGAAAGTTAGGATGAGAGTGATGACTATGGAGGTCCTAACAAAGTGGTTTATAAACCAAGAAATTTGGCAAGTGCATTTAAGCCTTAAGCCACTAGGATTTATTGGAATGTGATGATTAACATGCACAAGAATCAACTTCAGAGTTTGCACTGATCTAGGAACTCATTTAAGATGAGATGGAGTGTTTGAGTTGGGAAGATGAGTTGAAATGATTGTTTTAGCAAGATTTGTCATAAACTGTCATCTGGATCCCACTGTTCCCTCCTCAGAGGGATCCGTCTAGGCTAATCCTAGGGATCCGGCTCTCAGCAGCTATGAAAGAGTGGAAATGATGTTTCTAAGATCTAAGACCCATAATATCTTGAGTGTTTCAGTCCTCCTAAGTGTCTTAAATGAAGGGGTGCTTAAGTACTTGAAGGTAATGAATGATGTAGCTAATGATTGTCTTTTATGGAAGGATTTGGAACTTTCAAGAGTACCAATGAATGAGCAAGGATGACACTAAAGATTAGAGTGTCAATTGAAGCTAAATGATCGTAGAGATCAGGTTTTGACTTAGGATAGTGTTTTGGAAAATATCGTAGAAGCTTTTAGATGGGAAAAAGTAGAGTTTGATCAACTTTGATCAATTTTGAGGTAAGGATGATTTATGATCAATTTTGCCATAATCGAAAGATTTCTAAGGCTAAATGTGAGGGATCAAGTTAAAAATGAAGTGTGAGTTTGAGAGCGGAGGAGTAATGGATTAAAAATGAAATGGTAGATCTAAAAGTGTCTTAGAGTGTGATCTAGGTGAGTTATGTGTGAGTAGGAAAGATCAACCTATTATGATAAGGATTTAATTTGCCTTAAGACACTATATTCAGCTTAGTGTGAGGTGTTCTAAGGATATGTTTGAAATATAATGCTTGCAATTGCATTTTCTGTTTGCCGGATCCCACGGTTCCCTAAGTGTAGGGATCCGTCTAGCACAATCTTTGGGATCCGCCCATCTGCTCAGCAGAACCTTTACTAAAGGTATGCAATGATCTTGACAATGCATTATATCTCAATGATAGTCTAAAAAGAGTTCTAATACTAAGATATCAAATGTAAGATGTTTTATTTCATGAAAGAAATTGGATTACATTGATAGAGCACGAGTACAAGAGAATTGATCCTATTTTGGAATACTACTAGGTTCCTTGAGTGTTTTCGCTAGGAGGATCATTATGTGATTGATGAGTGTTGGTGGAATCAAGAATGAAGAAGGTCTTCATGAGAGATATGTTTAGCGGTTCCATCATTTTGTTCACAAGTACGTACAACGGACTTTTAAATTGAGGATGGAAGTGCATAACATTATGATAGAGGTGTGTCAAGAACATTCCATAAGGGATGAGTTTATTCTTGGAGCCTTGAAGATTTGCAATTCGCCTTGCGAAGAAGTAGGCGAGATTGTATGGTTGTTGTGTTAGCAACATGTGAGCACAACAAGCGGGAAAGATTTCTCGATTTCCCCTAAGGCTCCAAACATTTTCACGTAGGATGAGTGCAAGAGGCTTGTACTCTTCTCGATATCCCTTGTAAAGATAATGTTTGGATCGGAGTAATATGGTCGAGGTTTGCATATTATGTGATTTAAATCTTCCGGAGAGGGTATGTGTGAACAATATGGACTATTTTCTTCACGAAAGTTGAAGAGAGAATCAAGAGACCAATCTTCGGTGAAGGCACATTGTCCATGATTTGGAATCCGGAGGATGTGAGCAAAATGCCCAAGGGTTAGACTAAACTTTTGGTTTTTGATATAAAACCAAAGAGATAGAGAGCGATCCTCGTTACGAACGAGTTTGACTTGACGGAAGAATTCCATTATGAACCTTGGACATATCTTCTCGTTGATTTCAAGAAGACATTCTAGTCCTATGGCTCGGAAGGAGGTATTGATACCTTCTTCGAATTGTCGAGAGGTTTCTACAATACGTCCTTCGTGGAAGTGACGGTTTTCGAGATTATTGAACCCACGGACATGATTGCCAGGTGTGTTGGGTTCGAGAGAGATGTTCGGAGTGTAGACGCTAGTGAGTGAAAAATCAAACTCATATTCATGCGTCATAGTTGAACCTATAGAAATGATAAGTTAATAAAAAGAGATGTTTGTGGTCAACCTATGATTATCTAATGTTTTTACTAGATTTTTATTAACAATGGTGTTTAACACTTTAACTTACTCAAGGTTTTGACTTTCTAGTGGATTATTACATTTAGAAAGATAGTGGTTTTTAATTTGCATGAAAAACTGTTTTCCAGTAGGACGGATCCCACGGTTCCTTTTCAACAGAGATCCGGCTAGTATAACTTCCGGGATCCGTAGATCTGTAATTACCGAACCAGATTATATGAAAACGCATAGGTTTTTAGATCTCATAGTTTTATACCAAGATATATGTTTTAACCTACATTTTCTTTTAACATGCATACATGACTTCTAATGTATCACGAAAGAATATGAAACAAATAAATCAAAAGAAATGACAAACATATTATGATAATAATAACCTAGATAACTAGATTATTAGTAATATTGCATTTCAATACTAAGGATGATACAAAGGATTGGGTATATGATCCCAATGTAGATTAACAACACAAAGTAAATGTCTCCATATGTGAACTTCATCATAGGGAACACAAGTGCAATGAGTGTTAAGGCGATGAGCACGAGTGCGATGTAAACCATGTTGATGACGGATCTTCTTGGTTTCGGTTGAGATGGAATGAGGAGGAAGATGAAATTTTTGAAATGAGAGGAAATTTCTGAAATTTGAAGATTTGAAAAGTGAGGGTTTGGTAGAGTGGTCGACGGTGGAGTATTTATAGGGAAGGAGGAATTTTTGAAATTCGTGTTTTGTTTTATTATTGGATTAAAAGAAACAAAACATAAGTTTTATATACCACGACTTTAGACGAGAAATAAAACACGAATGTGAGAAAAAGGCTTCCTAATGAAGTTTCATGTATAAGCACAAAATGTAATCATATAAGTACCTAAATAGGCATACTTAATTATCAAGCAAAACTAAAAAGAAAATCATACCTCTAGCGCACTTAGGAATGTCTTTACAAATGACACAACAAATGTCACTTAGACGATTCCTGCTCCTTTGCTTTTAAGATACCTTCTTAAGGAAGGTATTCTTGTTACCAAGCGATTCCTATAGCTTGGTGGGTATGAGCTTTGACTAATCAACATGACAAAGAAAATTAGTGCAATTAAATGAAACAAGTAAATAAAAAAAATGTTGTTATTAAATCAACATCCAAACATATAGTTTTAAGAGACATGGTGTTTGTTTTTGTGAAAAACCTTCTTTGTAGTTTTCAATTAACCATGGATCGTATCAAGTTTTTAAAGTACAATATACTTCAAGAAACTTGGTGACGAAGCTCTGATGCCAATTGTGGAAAACTAGAAGGGGGGTTGAATAGTTTTGCCAATTAAAACTTCCTTTTAAACTATTTAGATCGACTTATGTCAATCTATTTGGATGTGTGTGTTGGATGTTGATAAACAAGCATATAAAGGTAAGTAATGAAAAGATAAGAGTAAGAAGCACAAAACCACAACGCGAGTATTTATAGTGGTTCGGCTACAAGGACACCTTCCTTGCCCTACTCCACTCCCCGAGTCACCTACTCGAGAGTTCGTAATCACTACACCAATCTCCTTATGGCGGAGAAGCCTTCACAACGTCGCCTACACTTTTTCCGGTGCTAGGCTAACCACCGGGTTCTTTCACTCCAAGATGAACCACACCTACAAAACGTTGCCTACCCTTTATAAGGTACTAGGCTAAGTACCTAGTTCTTTCACTCCAAGGTGAACTACACCTTCACAATGTCGCCTACCCTTTATTAGGTACTAGGCTAAGCACCTAGTTCCATTGCAATGGAGGAACTACTACCACACTACACCAACAAGTAATCCCAAAGGAGATCTACTCCTTTACAACATCATCAAGGATATCAATATCCTTGGATCTAATACTAGTCTATCTTGTACATCGAAACACACCATATCGAATGTACATCTAAGGCACCTTTCACTAATGCCTTTGACTATATTTACAAGACACCTTTCACTAATGTCTTATGTCTTCACTTCTAAGCACCTTTCACTAATGCTTCTAGTCTTGACTTCTAAGCACCTTTCACTAATGCTTCTTGTCTTGACTTCTAAGCACCTACCACAAGTGCTTATGCTATAGACGATAGATACCCTTCACTAATATCTTCATCTTGACACTTAAGACATCTTTCAATAATGTCTTTAACACTACACTTCTTTGAAGAAAGAAAGGAATCATCAACAAGAAGACTTCAGTAGCCTTGATGATGAGGAAGCATGGCAACTCATGGACTTGAGCTTGCTCGACTTCAAAGATGGTGATCTTGCCTTTAAAAGGAACCTAAAAGATCATACAAAAACAAAACTACAAACATAGATCTCTTGGATCTGAGGTTAGTGAGTTTTTAACTCAGGGAGAAAGTGTGTTAGAAAGGGGTGAGAAATAATTAAGAAATGGCTCACTATTTATAGAGGAAAAATCCCACTGTTCCCCGGATCCCTTCCACAAGGGATCCGGCTAGCACAAAGCTAGGGATCCGTGGAACGCTCCTCTTTGCCCATGGGTATTTTGGTTATTGGTCATGGGTTGAACCATGGATCTTTGGCTAGATACAATGTATCTTTGAGTGCAATGCACTTAGTCACTTGGGTATGGGTTGATCCATGGGTTATGGATATTATCCATGTATGATATAAGCATGATGTCATGCAATGGGTTATGGGTCAAGATCCATGGGTTATGGGCTTTGGGTTGTACCCAACTACATTCAATGTAATTGCCCAATGGGTTGTGATACATAAGGTTCTACCCATTTATATTACCCAATATACTACATACTAGTTATGTGTGTATTTTATCCAAATATGTAAACACTAGTTGTTGTACATATGTATTACTAAATCATAAAATCACTTATACTTGTTTTAGTGTTTTATGTGAAAATGTGAATATGTTAGAAACTATTAGTTCAAACTATTTACGTATTTTATTTGTTTCGTTAAAATGATTTTACGTTTGTTATCGACAAAACATTAGAATATCGTAAAATATAAATAAACGTTTTTACGGCTTATTTGTATTAACAATCTCCCCCTTTTTGTTGATGACAAAACTTAAAATTATTTAAAAAAAAAGCTAAAATTCGTAAAAGTTAGAATTTGTAGTTTTTACTTTCTTCTCCCCCTTTTTGTCGAAACAAAAAGTATTTGAAGGAAAGCAACACATCGTTTTTAAGAAAAACATGTGAAAGAAATAAAAATAAAAAGAAATAGAGAGCAAATAACGGGAAAGGATCTCGTCTTTACTCCCCCTTGATGAGTCCATCCCTATGTAAAGGCGTCAAGAAAGTGATACTAATCTAGTTTGTTTGCAAGTAAGTTTGCAAAAGATTTCGTCTAAGTGACGAATGTACTCCCCCTTGATGATTGCAATTTTGCAAGGGGATGTCATGAAATGTAAACCTAGTATTGCAAGTAATTTGCAATGTATTGCTTTGACATAAAGCTCCCCTAGCTTTAGGATGTTAAAGTCTTCATGTGTAAATTGAATAACTACAAAACAAAGGTTAGAAAGCAAGTATAATTCACAATTTTCTGCAAATGTGGTTCAAGTTAGTAGAAAGAAAGCATTCTGTCTCACGGATCCCACGGTTCCTTCATAGTAGGGATCCGTCTAGGCAATTCTGAGGGATCCGTTTTAGCTGCTTAATTTCAGCAAAGGTGATATAACAAGTAATGTTATCACAAAAATGAGATATGAATACAAAGTGATCATATTCTCAGAAAAATAACAAGTAGCATGTAATTCCATTTAATAAAACTAGAGTTATGATATACATGACTCTAAAAACAAAAAAAATAAGAAAATACATGACTAGGAATTTCTAAACCAACTATCGCTTGATGCTAGGACACCACTAAAATCTTCTAGCTCGAGTTTTGTTTAGGTTTAATCTCGTCGAAACGTTCGAGGAGATGATAGAACATAAAACGTTGGTCTTCTAGTACTTCATGTATCAAACTTTCAACATGTTGACAATGATAGCAATCTTTGTCATGGCTAGGTAGTGGTGGTGGAAGAAATGAAATGGCTTGATGCGAAGGATCAAGTGAAGCGGCTTGTGAAGCTTCAAACGATGGAGGGATTGGTGGAAGCGCATTTGAGAATGGCTCGACTAAGAATGATGGTGGTGGTAGAGAAGTGTCAACTTCCATATGGTCGGGTGGTTGACTTTGATGATTTCTCATAATCCAAATGGGATTATATGATGGAAACGGCGAAAAGGAAGCAGGAGCAAGTGTTGACTCAACACCTTGATTTTGTACCATTATTCCTCCTAATGAGGAGAATGTTGTCGGCGGAAGCGGATGAGACGGCCTAGGAGGAAAGTCCTCTAAATTGTAGAGGTGTGGTGATGATAGTGGGGATGTAAATGAAATAGCTCTAGGAACCAATGGTGATGGTTTAGTGGAGATGATATTGTTTGGCCTAGGAGGTATGGTGGTGTTTGGCATTGGTAGTTTTGTGGGTACTATCCTTTTAGGAATTGGTTTGATTAGATGAGGAAGGATCCTATCATTTGTTGGCTTGACCGGAGATGATTCGGTTGAAGAGATTTCGTGTATAACACGCGCCTTTTTCATGGGTGGTTCTTTGGTGGATAAGTTATTACTTGGGGTTTTCCTCATGATGAGATGATTTCAAGAGGTTTGCAAGGGTTTCTAAAGTGCTGAAAGTTAGGATGAGAGTGATGACTATGGAGGTCCTAACAAAGTGGTTTATAAACCAAGAGTTTTGGCAAGTGCATTTAAGCCTTAAGCCACTAGGATTTATTGGAATGTGATGATTAACATGCACAAGAGTCAACTTCAGAGTTTGCACTGATCTAGGAACTCATTTAAGATGAGATGGAGTGTTTGAGTTGGGAAGATGAGTTGAAATGATTGTTTTAGCAAGATTTGTCATAAACTGTCATCTGGATCCCACGGTTCCCTCCTCAGAGGGATCCGTCTAGGCTAATCCTAGGGATCCGGCTCTCAGCAGCTATGAAAGAGTGGAAATGATGTTTCTAAGATCTAAGACCCGTAATATCTAAGACCCATAGATCCGGCTCTCAGATCTAAGACCCCCAAATCCAATACCCCGAGATTCGTAATTTCAATTTTCTAAAAAATATAAAAAAGATAAAAAAATAATCTTCCTCAACCCCAACCTTAGCGTAGTAACTTCTCACTAGCATTCCTATTCCCCTAGAGAACGATGTCAATCCTGAGGCTTACCCTAATACTAGACTACAACGATTAGGTTCACTGCCTAGGTGGTTGAAAAACTTGCTCGAAGAAAAGGAAGTTTCCTTTCACCCCGAACGAGCGTTGTACGCGTATCAATGCCCTACACCACGAATTGGGGTTCCTTTCCACCAACCATTCATACGCCTTCTCATCTAACATCTGGATTTCTTCCATTTTTTTATAGAAAGACTGTATCCATTAATGTTGCAGAAGCAGCCCAGAAAAGCCTCTTAAATTGTAACCCACTCTATATCTTCTTGAAATTGGCATAAATGTGTCCGGTACTGATGCAGGTTTTACTGACCAGGTCTTAATATTTATAGTGTGATCCGTGCAAAACCGTCAAGTTTTATCACTCAAGCCTGCCACTTGTGAATGGCCGACCGTAACAAACTTAAAACAGTTTAAGCACAAATGCAATGAAAATCAGGAGAGTATAGTGTTTCCCCAGGTCGTTAAGTCCCAACGAGCTGTGCGAGAATAGCCAAACGTGTAGTGATCGAGAGATTTGAACGGGAAAAGAGATTTGAATATGATTATAACTAAGGAAAAGCCCATAAACTACAGGGGCTTAAATGCAAATTAAAGAAAATTAAAAAGATAAAAAATATTAAATAAACGCTATCACTATATTTAAAATGATGTTTTTGATTTTATGTTTTTATAAAACTGAATTAAAAACTACGTTACGTACAAATGAAAATGTAAAACTTACACA
The DNA here is from genome assembly GCA_019973895.1 of Chrysanthemum seticuspe. Lineage (NCBI taxonomy): Eukaryota > Viridiplantae > Streptophyta > Magnoliopsida > Asterales > Asteraceae > Chrysanthemum > Chrysanthemum seticuspe. Next base: position 286,941,472 of record BPTQ01000008.1, on the reverse strand, counting down.
ATATTAATCCTAAAAATATGAAAATGACATTTTTACAAACCTAATGATAAAAGAAAATTTATAGAAAAAGAAAATTATTTTTATAACTATTTATCTAATTATTATTAATTAAAAACTATTTTTAACTATTTAATAATAACCTAAAATACAAGAAAATATGAAATAAAGCTAGAAAAATAAAACTATGACTTAGAAAAATCTAAAATATCAAAAGAGAATTTTCAAAACTATTTTTATATTTTTCTGATTATTTTTCTATTTTCTATGAATTAAAAACTATTAAAAACTAATTAAATTGCTTAAAAATACAAATTTAACTAAGAAAAATCTGGAAAAATATTTTTTTTGCTTTTTATATTTATCTAAACTTAAGAAAAATGAAAAATTAT
>BPTQ01000008.1:286906205-286939612 GCA_019973895.1 Chrysanthemum seticuspe | reverse complement strand
CACATGGTTCCAAGAATGAATTTGACTTTGTAAACCGATGAGGTCTTCATTACCGAAAACCATTTCTCTAAGTTTAGGTAATTAAAAAGAGTTTTGTAACGATCCCTGATCGTTATAGAATCACACCCCCTAACTACTCACAGATTTATGAGTAGTAAAATCATGGTAAACTTGACGTTTTTGTAGACTTTTGTGAGTCTTTACGTAGTTTTACTATTTTTATAGTGTTTATTCACAAAATACACAAAATTTACGTTTTTATAGTTTTAGACCACTTTTTGCATATTTCAAACGTATTAACCGTCAAAATCAGGGGGTTCAAAGTTTTCAACAGTTTTTGTCAGGGACCATTTTGTATTATTTCTTTTTACAATAAGTTCCAGGGACTTTATAAGATTCAACAGTTTTTACCAGGAACTTATTTAGAAAACAATTTACCGTCTTTTCCAGGGACTTGAAAGTATTTTACAGTTCAAACCAGGGACCTTTTAACTTTTACAGTTTTGATCAGGAACATGATACCTTCGAACAGTTAAAACTAGGGAACATACTTGAAACCTTTTAATGTCCTAACCAGGGAGTTCTAAAGTCTTTAACGTGTTTTTCAGGAACAGTAATTATGTTTGGAACGGTACTGGGAAACGTGTAATACCAGGGGACGGTAAACGGTTAACTAGGGGACAGTTTTGGAAACTGGGAAGGGTAAAACTGGGGAACCAGTTTGGTTCAGTTTGCTTATTGGAAAGGGTGGTATGTGACAAAAAGAAGGGGGGGTGAACTGACGTTTGGGACGTTGTGGAGAGGTGAGTGGTGAGTGGAGTGGAATAGGGAAGTTGTGATAGAGGAGTAGTAGTATGGATCGGTGGGGGATCAACGTATAACATTTTTCTTTATTATGTTTTACCAGGGACTGTTTTTGACAACTTTTGAAACTTGGGGGACTAAAACTGCCAATTATGCAAACTTTATACGTTTTTCACCAGATTTTGATATTTTTGCATTTAAAACACATAAAACACTTATTTGTGATATTTTTATCATTTTGATGCATTTCTGAGTGTTTTCAGATGTTTTTGCAGTTCAAATGGTACTAAAATGATGAGTATTTAGACACTCATCAATCCCCCACACTAAGATATTGCTAGTCCCTAGCAATGTTTTGAGAAAAATTAATGGATTTGAATCTCTTTACCAAAAGCCATTACTTCTGGAGTAGCCAAATGTTTCAGTTTAAGTAAGAACCTTGGTACACCGATAACCAAATGATTTTGAGCAAATCATCAGCTTTCAACGGATTTGATTTGTCTTTACCATAAGCCGTTTGCTTCTGGACTAGCCAACTCTTAGATAAATTATCAATATTATCTTTGGTGAGCTGATTACCAATTATGGTTTTTCCACTGCCTTTACCACAAGCCATAAACTTGTGGGCTAGCCAACTCTTCACTAATTAAAGATATGGTGAGCTGAATACCATACAATTTTGGGCAAATTGCAAGCCGTCAACGGATTTGATATATCTTTACCAAGAGCCGTTTGCTCCTGGATTAGCCAGTCCTTATGTGGGTTAGACATGGTGGACTGATTACCATTTGTCGTGTTTAGTACATAGTACTTACACTAAAAAAAAATTTTAAATTTGGCCATTTTGGGGGAAAAAGGGACTAAAAGGGTACATTTATGATCAAAATTCGCCAGAATTTCCCCCCCCACACTTAGAAATGAATATTGTCCTCAATATTCAAAGTACCGGCTGTTATGCCAAAACTTAGAACGTAAAAAGATAATATTACTAGCTAAGTGTAGAAACACAACAATTATTCTCTTTTTTTAATATTTACAATTTTCATTCATTTTTTAGATCTATATAAAACATGTGGGGCATCTCCCCCACACTAGGGTGGTACACACGGGTGAAACCCCATGTTTAACTACTGTTTTTGATTACCGAGTCGCTAGCTTGACTCGACCCCGAATTAATTTGTTCATGGGGAAGTTAGGTGGAAGAGACAATCTCCATCGGACTTTCATTCAAGATTTTTGGATAAACATTGAAGTACGTGAAAGTTCCACACCGATGAGATATAGAGACAGACCCGGCTCACAAATGGTACATGGAAATGCCTGGGTCAAAAATAGTGTCTTCATTCCCGAAGGAGAAACGGGAACGAGAAACCACACCATCTGTGAAAAATGGAATAAAGATGTGCATCACAATGCAATCCCATTCTTCATTAGTGAGGAGCAAATCACCATTTGTTAGATTTTTAAGCTTAGACTTGAAGCTTGTATGGTGATTGGCAACAAAATTTCCGGGAGGGAGAGCTGGAAACGGTTCTTCAATCAACAGATTTTCAAGAAAGAGGATGTCTCCCTCCGAATCAAAGTAAGTATTGTCAATCCCTGTTGGAATTGACTCATCACTAAGAAAAGCATCGACCTCCTTCCAAAAGTTGTCATCTTCCTCATTTGGAGTGAGAGAAGGAATGGAAGAGTCGGAAATGGGACAAGAAATGAGTGGATGATCATTATATAGGAGATTTTTAGTTTCTCCAAGATCGGCTTCGAAATCAAAAAGATCATCGTCACTTTCTGATGAAAGTGTACTGATGTGAGTGAGTTCATCGGTGAACTCCTCAAGAAGAGGATCAGACTGTGGAAGTGATGCCTCAACATACTCAATGTCTCCATAAGAAGCACAATCGTCGCTAAGATCGGAGAAAGTATCAAAATGATCTTTTGAACACTCAAGAGGGGAAAGAGAATCACACATACGATCAGAAGTTCCCTGTGACTCTCTCGGGATTGGGACAAGGTTCTCAACACTAGACTTTATGAATTCGTCCGATTCCTTTTCAGGGACAGTGTCAAGATGCTCGTCCCCCATGCTCAGAGAGTGAGTGGGAGCTTCGGGTGTGATAGCAGTTGTTTGAGATGGAATCTCAACTGCTGGGATATCAACTGACTGAGGGAGTTTAGAAGGACTAGCATACATATGTTTTATACTTTCCATTTGTTCTTCTGCTAGTAATTCCATCATAGTCTTTTCTCCCTGATTTTTCATGGAAGGAATTTCAACTGATGAACTTGATGAATTTGTACAAAGTTGACTAATATCAAGGGTAACTTCATCATCATCGTCATCAGGAATGAAACGGAATCGAGAGCTAGATTTGGCTGCTTTTTCTTTTGCAATTGATTCCCTAATAGATTTTTCAAAGGCAATCTGGGAATCTAATTTAGCAGTCCGTTCTTCAGCTAACAAAACTTCCATGGATTTCTGATTTGTATTATCTTGGGGATGTTTACATTCCTTCAAATCTTTCACTAAATCCAAAAGATCAAGGAGAAGATTTTGAGGAAGTGGGTCAGGCTGAGGTGGTGCCTGATTCATTTGGTACTGTAGAGGTTGGTCATGATATGAAGAGTCGTAATTGTTACAAGGAAATGGATTCCTTGTTTGACAATCAGAGCTACAGTGAGGACCTCCACAATACTCACAACAGTAAAACTGATGTGGCTGTGAGTTATATGTGTGGTAGTCATAATTGGTATCAGGAACCTGCTCATAGACAAGCGTGTTTCCCGATTGACAATCAGAACTGGAGTGTGAACCACCACAGTACTCACAACAGTAAAACTGCTGAGTCTCACAGTGTAGTGGCTGATGGAATAAATCAGTTGTGTTATGGTAGGAATAGGGATCCTGGTTATAGACAGACCCGTTTCCTGATTCCACCATGCTACAACTGGGGCAATTGCCACCATTATAAGGACCACCACACCATTGACATCCAAGAGGGTGAGGATAAGAAATAGAAAGAATCAAAGGTTTACAGAGGGTAAGAAATGAAGAATCAAAAGGGTAAGAGGGTAAAGAGGAATATTTTTGGTATTTTTGAAAAACATGATGTAGAAACAAAGAATGAAAATCTTTTTGGGTTTTTGATTTTTTATAAGAAAATATAAACACATACAGATGGTATAAACAAGGATTGAATATTCAAATCACTAATCTGCTAAACGTAAGACTATTAGCAATGCTCCCCGGCAGCGGCGCCAAAATTTGATCCTTGCAAAACCGTCAAGTTTTATCACTCAAGCCTGCCACTTGTGAATGGCCGACCGTAACAAACTTAAAACAGTTTAAGCACAAATGCAATGAAGATCAGGAGAGTATAGTGTTTCCCCAGGTCGTTAAGTCCCAACGAGCTGTGCGAGAATAGCCAAACGTGTAGTGATCGAGAGATTTGAACGGGAAAAGAGATTTGAATATGATTATAACTAAGGAAAAGCCCATAAACTACAGGGGCTTAAATGCAAATTAAAGAAAATTAAAAAGATAAAAAATAGTAAATAAACGCTATCACTATATTTAAAATGATGTTTTTGATTTTATGTTTTTATAAAACTGAATTAAAAACTACGTTACGTACAAATGAAAATGTAAAACTTACACAATATTAATCCTAAAAATATGAAAATGACATTTTTACAAACCTAATGATAAAAGAAAATTTATAGAAAAAGAAAATTATTTTTATAACTATTTATCTAATTATTATTAATTAAAAACTATTTTTAACTATTTAATAATAACCTAAAATACAAGAAAATATGAAATAAAGCTAGAAAAATAAAACTATGACTTAGAAAAATCTAAAATATCAAAAGAGAATTTTCAAAACTATTTTTATATTTTTCTGATTATTTTTCTATTTTCTATGAATTAAAAACTATTAAAAACTAATTAAATTGCTTAAAAATACAAATTTAACTAAGAAAAATCTGGAAAAATATTTTTTTTGCTTTTTATATTTATCTAAACTTAAGAAAAATGAAAAATTATTTTTTTGAACCTTTTCTTAATTAATTGTATTAAATGCTATTTAAAAATGCTTAAAAACTGAATTAAATTAAGAAAAATAGCAAACAGGCTTGGAAAAATCTGAAAATTTCAAGAAAAGTCTAAAATATTATTTAGAATCTAGGAAAAATAGAAAAACAGGTGCTTATGTGGAGGAATTTGAAACTGATGTGCCAAGTGCTTATAAATAAGCACTTTGAATAAGCAAATGGAGACCAATAAGCACCAAACCAAAACAGGAACTTGGATAAGCTAAAAGAACCTAAATGCAACAGATTACAACTATCTTAAACCTCTAAATCACAAGCTCAACAGATTTGATGAAATGAGTTATAAGCTAAAAACAGTAACTGAGGTGCCTACTTTGAGCTAAAGAATAAGCCAACCAATAAGCTAAAACCTAAAACCAAATATGGGACCCTAAACAAGACCTGGTTGGCTATTAACAAACCAAAGGCCAGACTTTGAGAAGCTCTTATGCGCCCAATGCAAGCTCTGCAAGAACTGCATAAACCCTGTGCAGGCTCAGTGCCCTGCACAGGGCACTTAGTCCCATTTTGACAAGCTCTTTTAGAGCTTAAGGAAAATTTACAAAATTTGACAAAAATGACAATGATAAAATAGACCAAGAGAAGTTTTAAAAGCCACAAGTTTCACTTAAAATGACCCAAGAATGAGCCCATGAAAAATCACCCTAGTTGGGCTCAAAACTGGATTTTGCAATATTGACCTTTTTTAGCAGTTAAGAAAAGTTGACCAAAATGAAATTTGAAGCTAATCTGTGGACTAACTATGATGTTAATGGATGAAATAACACTACTGCTAGTTACACCTATGATTTATAGACACAAATCAAGATTTGGATTTGCCAAAAGTTCAACAGTTAAGCTGCTAAAACAAATGAAATGGAATTTTGACTTTTGAGCTTAGCAGGTGCAATAACAAGATAGATATGAGCTAGAATGAACTAAAAAAGCATGAACAAACAGAACTAAACTACTTAGCAGGCCTCTAAAACAGTTTGACAGCAATTCCAAACACCACTTTAATGAACTGATATGCAATTAAAACTACCCAACTGCTAAACTGGCTTATGCCAATGATCAAACTAAGCTTGAATGACTTAATTACAGCTAAATAAACACATTTGAACATGCTATGACTACAAACACAAGTACAAGCAGAAATGGAAACTGATGTGAAAATGAAACTGAGAAATCTTACTCTCATGTGTCCAGCTGGTATACAGGCTAAAACCAATCCCAAAACTAATCTAATTCAACCCAATATCACCACTGCATCACCCACATACCATCACCATTTCCATTCTTGGCCCAGTTTTGACTTTTGTTGACCATGACCCAAAATTGTTTGAAATTTAAATGTAAGCTCTTAAAAAGCTATGAGAAGCTTCAATAAACTTACTTGGGCTCAGAAATAAGCTACTTAACAGATTGTTCATAAGACTTTGAAACTGAAAATTGTAACAGTGACCAATAAACTTAGAACTTGAATAAAACTTGGATTGATACTTAACAATACATTACAATGATAGTTTAACTTAAAAGTGATACAAAGAAACTGATATTACAACATTTTAACTAAATCTAAAACATTTATTTGAAAAACGACATTAAGGAAAATAAAAAAAAACTAACTACTGCCTGTCTTCTCCTTCTTCTTCTTTCTTTTATACCCAAAAGGGCTTGCAAGTGGTTTCTGAGCACATCCCACCTCTCTTTTTAGCCAATGGATGAACAGAGGTCATTTTGGCCATTTTATGCATTTTGGCGGGAAAGGCAATTTTGAGCTGTGTTGACTTTTTGACTGCAACTAGGGGGGGTGGCTAGGTATGATGATGAGGAGATAGTGTTGAAGGGATAAGGTGAGGTGAGTGGTGAGTGGAGAGGTGTTGCAGGGTTTGCAGTCAAGTGGGGGGGGGGGAAGAAAAACAGTGTATGGTGGGAAAGGTTATTCGTTTGACTTGGTTTGACCAAGGGGTCAAAATGGGAAGGGTCAAAGGTTTTGACAGGGGATCAATTGGCAAATGGCAGGGGACCATAATGTGCAAAGGGTCATGGCAAGGTTTGTATTAATGACAAGGACTTTTTGTGCAATTTCTGAAATCTTGAGGGACCAATCCTGTAATTTTCCAAAGTTCATACAAGGGATCAAAATTGACAAGCTTCCATAGTACAAGGACTAGTTTTGACATTTTCAATTTTCCAGGGACCAAACTTGACATTTTATGAAAGTTCAGGGACCTTTTCTGCCATTTAACAAAAGATTTATTCAAGGACCATTTTTGACAACTTAGAATATTTCAGGGACCTTGAATAACATTTTTCTTTATTTTGTTTTACCAGGGACTGTTTTTGACAACCTTTGAAACTTGGGGGACTAAAACTGCCAATTATGCAAACTTTATACGTTTTTCACCAGATTTTGATATTTTTGCATTTAAAACACATAAAACACTTATTTGTGATATTTTTATCATTTTGATGCATTTCTGAGTGTTTTCAGATGTTTTTGCAGTTCAAATGGTACAAAAATGATGAGTATTTAGACACTCATCATAGTGTCTCGTTATACCTATGGTCTACCCTATTGCGCTAACGGGCAGTGTACCCTGTCGCGTGTAGTGTAGTAATCGGTAAAGCTGAGTTCGTCTCAAGAGCTATGTGTGTTGGATTATTACTAAGTCTAGTGTCACAAATTTAATAAAGGTTTCGATAGAGATTTAATTAATTAAACTACTAATGCAGAATAAAATAAAGCAGATAAATGGATAAAAGGAAATCAATAGAGAAGAGTGGTGCTAACCTAGTCAATCCTCCTAGTTAGTTATGTCTACGTCTACTTACTTCCAATTACTTCAGGTGGGGTCAAATTCGAGAGGACAACATTTGGTCAATTCGCCCTAACCTATCAGCAAAGATGCCACCACAGGAGAAATCAAGCGCACCGTCATAAGTCTTGTTGTTCCTGGTCCCCTAAGCCAAGTCATTAAGTACCGCTACATGCTAGATTCATAATAGTGAGTGCCCGGCCGTTAGAAACTTAGACACTACACTCCCAATTCTTAAGTTCATCCAAACGATAGGTGATCAGTTGGTCAAATCGCACAAGTAGAAAGGGTCGTCAGTTGGTCATATCTTACCCTTCCCGTCTCAGTCCGCTCACCTAGGGTCAGTTGGTCATATCTCCTAGGCAATTGGCCTCTACCGCCATTTAAAACTACCGAACCAAGGGTGGCTACCAATGAACTATGCATGCATACACTTAGAAATAATTGTACGGAAGTAAAGGTAAACGCAAAAAAAAACAATTAAGGAATCATAACTAGGCTAGCACCAAGAGGTGCTTAGCCGCTCATATTAATCATACAAATCAATTCAATATTCAAAAGTACGAAATACATGAATTGAAAGTAAAAGAAATATAAAACGCTAATGCTTATCATAGTGAAGTGACTTCTCCCTTGGAAACAGCTCCGTATGCTCTTCTAGACCTGCCTTGAGATTTTTCCCACGTTCTCAGAGTGTTGTGTGGGGGATGGAATGATTAGAAATGCTGGAATTCGTGGGGTATTTATAGGCCAGATATGGGTTACGGCGTAACCAATATAGGAGTTACGCCGTAACCTTCTATTTCTTCGTAAAATGCACTAGATCTGCTGGTTACGGCGTAACCTTATTAGTGGTTACGCCATAGTCTTCAATAAACTCGGTTACGTCGTAAGTGATGCAGTAGTTACGGCATAAGTATCAGCAGCGTGGAACCTGTTTTGACCTAATGTAGTTACATCGTAACCTTTGGGAGGAGTTACGCCGTAACCTTCTGATAAGTTGGCATACTGAGTCACGCAATAGTTACGGCGGAATGTGAGAGATGAGTTACGCCGTAACTTCTTCAAAATAGCATATTGTGATAAATCTTTAGATATATTTCCAGTTTCGCGTCTCTTCAACTCCAATGCTTGTAATTTACCTGAAAGTGGAAAACAATAGAAAACAAGCGTAAATACATATAAATGATATAAATAATGAGCATTATCGGGGGAAATTGACACTTAATATTCAGGACTATTTAATGTTATCAAATATCCCCCCACTTGAACTCTACTTGCCCTCAAGTAGACCTTATTAGATAGATTCCTAAAAAGATATCTCCCATAACCTGGAAAATATGAGTTTACAAATCCCTTATGCTAGAATAAAACAAAGCCGAACACCTCACGAAAGGGGAACAAACACTCAAATATCTCAACTATTCTAAGTGTCAATTTCGGGGTGATCACTCAATCGCATAGTCATTGCATTTATTCTATCATAAGCTTGGCGGTTACGCAAATCTCCACCACTAGAGTTAAGGGCTAAACAATTCTCGAAGGCAATATGGGTAGACACGACAAAGGTTAAGGGGTGATTCGTCATTACTAACATGTCACGGCGAAGTGGACAAAATCAATGATACATGACCAAATCCATGGTCAAGACACCAAAGATTGCTCCCTGCATCACCTAGACACGCTTCATGACTAAAAGGGTAGGATAAGACATGGGATATATAATTGGTGTAAAATAAAAAACAAGCAGGTAGTCTAAATCTATAACCAAGTCATCACCACTTACCGTCCGCCCAAAGTTCAAGCTTAGAAGTCAAGAAACTGGATCATGAAATGCAAGGTAGATGTGTCATTAGAGGACGTCGTGATGGGCACACTACCCTTTTCTCCAACTGTTGGCATAACTACCAATTCCAATCTTCAAATGTGACCGAAGTGGCCTTCGCGATACTAAATCAATAAGCTCATACTACAGTGCTTATAACATCGCACTTTACAATAGCATAATCAAAACAGCTATTTTTTTATTTTATTTTTTTTCAACATAACAATAAATACTAACATAACACTTGAGATGAACAATGGGAATTCGGAGGGTCTTCAATGATCTTCAAAAATGTTGTCGGTGAAAGTGTGATTTCCGAACCTTTCCACTCGAACCTTGAACTTAGGCAAATGATGACTTCCCGATTACACTTAAAGACTACAGGGTAGGCTAAGGTGTATAGGTGTATCGAAACAATATATCGGGTTAACAAAATGAAAGGAATGGCTCAGAAGGGTGTATCTAGGGGTATCTTGCACTAAAGATGAGTGCAACAAAAGGGTTTCACATGGGGGTCGAAAAGTCGAGGTGACTAATCGATACACTCACAATGGTAGGCTGTTTGGGTGATAATCCTATAATATTGCCTTCTAAAACTGAAAAGTCCAAATACATGGAGCTAACTCAACATACCTCGTCTATGGTCTCGAAATGATGCAAAGGCCAAGTTCTAAAGTTTACACGCTACCGGCACACTCATAATTTAGTGGATTTGGGGTAAAATATTGGAAACGGATAAGGCTAATCTCACCATTTAATATCAAGGGTTGTATGTGCTCGGCTAAGGTCTAATCTAGTTAGGTTAAGAAAAACATGTCAAAATTTTAAAAATGGCATAATTTTTCAAAATAAACTAGAAAAATAAGGGCGAAATAAAGTTCAAGAGATAATTCTACTCCCGTCCCCCCACTTGAATTGTACAAAGTCCCTTTTGTACTAGCCATTAAATAAAGGTGAAGAGAAAGGTAGAATTAGAGCGAGAACTTCCCTGAAACTTGCTCCATAAAGAAGGAAGGCTCACGAACAAGAGACGTGCCTTCATATAAGCGTCATGAACAAACTTCAATCCCTGAAATCACAATACCGACAAGCATGATTCTAAAAAGAAAAAATGAAAAATGAAAAACAAACCTAACTCACTTTCGTAGGAATCACGGTTGCATTTAGCGAATGCAACAAGCCTTTTAAACCACTTGGTGTCCTAAGTGGACGAGTGAAGTCTCGTGAGGGTTTACAGGGAACAGACCCACAAAGTTCATTTAAAATACTAATACAAAGTTATTGTGTTTTAAAATGAAAGAATTAAAGCAGAGGAAAGTTACGTCGTAACTCTTTTGAGGGAGTTACGCCGTAACTGGCAAAACCTGGAATGAGCTGCAAAGCGAGTAGTTACGGCGTAACCACTGAGATGGTATTACACCGTAATTGGTAATGCGTCAAGAATGCTGCTGCTAAAAGGTTGGTTACGGCGTAATCACCAAGATGAGTTACGCCATAACTCTGTTCAGATCAGCAACTGCAGCAGCAATTAGTTCCTCATTTCCTGCAAAAATAGTTAGAAAACACAAAACCCTACAGGAATGGAAATAAAACAAAAGAAAGGGATAATTCGGGTTGTCTCCTGAAAGAGCACTTTTCTTTATTTACGAGTCTTTAAGTTAGACTCAGAGCCGCGGGGCTTCTATGAGGGTCTTTGGACTTCCCCGACCTCTTCCATGTCTTTCATTAAGTTACGCCTAACCCACCCAACATTTGTGGTAGTGCGGAGATATTCTTTGGTTTCAGTTTTCCGGATCTTGCAAAATTTTTCTTCAGGACCCAAATGGTATCGCGTAAAGTCAAATTTTTTGGCTATAATTGGTGGTCTTCTCTTAAATGGGATGCCAAGAAGCTTGCATCTTCTTTTCTTGTGCGCTTCATCATCTGTGTCAATGAAACCGTCTTCGCCTTGTAACTCGAGATAATCAAAATCATCGTCGTCAGAATCGGTATCTTCAAGTTGGTTGAGTATTTGCTTGCATTCTTCATTTTCTACCTTAGACGAGCCCTTGGTGTCATCTTCTGATTTTTCATTAGGAACTTCATTGTTAGGTTGATCTTTACTCATACATCCATTCCAGATTTTCTCTTTAGTTAACGCGTCAATTTTTCCGTATTTGATTCTGACCCACTCGTCGAATCCGAGATCATCTGGCCAAGGCAATTCCGTTCTTTCAGAGTCATTAGTTGAAGTCCATAGGAACTCGTCTTCCCCAGCTCTCTCAATGCTGCTTCCCCCGTCACATTCATACTCAAAAGGGTTGCAGGAAGCCCAAACGTTTCCGTCACTGGTTTTAATTTGTTCACACCAATGATTTTGAATTCCTTCGTTATTGTCATATTCAGAAGGAATATCAATGAGGGGCTTAATGGTTTTTCCTCGCAGAAAATGTTTCTCATATTTGAGTTCCAGATTTCTGAACAAAGCTGAATTAATTATCGCGTCCCCGAATCTTATCGAATACCAATCTCTAAATGAAAGATTTCCAAAATCAACGTCATGCTTCCCAGATTCGTGTGGGCATATCCAAACTTCGTTCTTCTCATTACCTCCTCCGTTGCAATATTCACGAAAAGGATTGCACGTTGGCCAAGCGTGAGTAATCTCATCTTCCATGATGCGTAATGGTTTGCAGAAATGTTTGATAGGTGGTCCTTCCACTTCGTTAATCGAGAACTTGGCTAACCTTTCTTCATCGTTAAGTGTAGTCCACTTGTGTCTGTCATCTCTTATTCTTTCTTTATCAACACCACCATCGCAGGTTTTCTGAGGATCACACGAGGCCCACAAGCTGTAGCATTCCCCATCGTCAATTGCAATAGCTTTACACCAATGACTTCTCCTTTTAGGGCTGTCGTCCTTGGTGCCCGTGTCTTTGCTTGAGTTCAGGTTACACCGTAACTCTGAGGTGTGATTACGGCGTAACTCACTTTCGCCATCAGTATCGGACTTATCAGAGTACTTGTTGTTATCAGAGAATACAACCTTACATATAGTAGATTTGCTCTTTTGTTCCTCGTTTCTTTTTTGTACCTCGTCGCCAAGCTTTCTAATTAAAGTAAGTTTTTAAGTGATATGTCATGGGAAAAGAGGCTCTTGTTTGTACTATCTTGGAAATTTTTAAGCCATTCCTCTTGCTCCTTTTGCCTCTTGGTAGTGTCCACAAGGTACTTGTTAATAATTTCTTCCAGGTTAGCTCTTCTCTCATTACGTTCATAATACGGTGGGGGTCCTCCACGAAACCCATTACGATTATCCCCGTAGAAAGGCCTATTCTCTCCATATTTAGCTTCCTCGATCGTATCTTCCTTGTCAATTTTAGGACAGTTTTTAGTCAAATGTCCCCCACCACAGTTTTCGCACCCGACTTGGATGGCATGAACAGTTTCTCTGATTTTCAGCATATCTTTTCCGAGATTTTGAAGTTTGTTGGTTATTGCTACAATTCCATCAAAACTTCCGCCTTGGTTTCTTTTACTTCCTCCATCGTGCCATTTCTGAGAATGATCCGCCATTTTTTGAATGGCTTCAATTGCAAGAGTAGGAGTCATGTTTGGCATAGGTCCTTAATAGTCCAACATCTGCCTTGTAGTTACATTAATTCCTTTGTAGAAGATATTGACCTTTTCCTGGTTGTTCAGATCATTAGTAGGACACTTGAAAAGAAGATCGTTGTATATGTCCCAAGCTTGATACAGCGTTTCGTCGTCTTCTTTTTTGAAATTATAGATCTCCAAAAGCTGGTTAGAAATCTTAGATGGTGGAAAATATCTCTGAATAAAGTGTTTCTTTAGTAGCGCCCAAGTATTAATTGCCCCCGCGGGCAATCTTTCGATCCATCTTCTGGCAGCTCCAGTAAGAGTCATTGGGAATACCCTTAGCATAACAGCATCATGAGACACGCCCGGAATGTTGAAAAAGCTTGCAATGTATAGGACATTTTCAACGTGCTCATATGCATCTTCGTCCCTGTTTCCTGAAAAAGGGTTAGCGCGAAGCTCCCTCATCAATTGGTCTTTGATTTCAAAACGGACATCCGCTCCAATTGCCGGTCTTACGAGACCCGGCTCTTGTTCCGCTCTTTTCAACGCCAAGTATTCCTCAAGAGTGAGGTCATCGATGTTAACAACTTCCATGGTACCTGAAAACTTGAAATATGATCGTGAGAAAAGTTTAAAATAAAATTAAAGACTTAATATCAATCCTAATATAACTCCCCGGCAGCGGCGCCAAAAACTTGATGCAGGTTTTACTGACCAGGTCTTAATATTTATAGTGTCTCGCTATACCTATGGTCTACCCTAGTGCGCTAACGGGCAGTGTACCCGGTCGCGTGTAGTGTAGTAATCGGTAAAGCTGAGGTCGTCCCAAGAGCTATGTGTGTTGGATTATTACTAAGTCTAGTGTCACAGATTTAATAAAGGTTTCGATAGAGATTTAATTAATTAAACTACTAATGCAGAATAAAATAAAGCAGATAAATGGATAAAGGGAAATCAATAGAGAAGAGTGGTGCTAACCTAGTCAATCCTCCTAGCTAGTTATGTCTATGTCTACTTACTTCCAATTACTTCAGGTGGGGTCAAATTCGAGAGGACATCATTTGGTCAATTCGCCCTAACCTATCAGCAAAGATGCCACCACAGGAGAAATCAGGCGCACCGTCATAAGTCCTGTTGTTCCCGGTCCCCTAAGCCAAGTCATTAAGTACCGCTACATGCTAGATTCATAATAGTGAGTGCCCGGCCGTTAAGAACTTAGATACTACACCCCCCAATTCTTAAGTTCATCCAAACGATAGGTGATCAGTTGGTCAAATCGCACAAGTAGAAAGGGTCGCCAGTTGGTCATATCTTACCCTTCCCGTCTCAGTCCGCTCACCTAGGGTCAGTTGGTCATATCTCCTAGGCAATTGGCCTCTACCGCCATTCAAAACTACCGAACCAAGGGTGGCTACCAATTAACTATGCATGCATACACTTAGAAATAGTTTTACAGAAGTAAAGGTAAACGCAAACAAAATAATTAAGGAATCATAACTAGGCTAGCACCAAGAGGTGCTTAGCCGCTCATATTAATTATGCAAATCAATTCAATATTCAAAAGTACGAAATACATGAATTGAAAGTAAAAGAAATATAAAACGCTAATGCTTATCGTAGTGGAGTGACTTCTCCCTTGGAAACAGCTCTGTATGCTCTTCTAGACCTGCCTTGAGCTTTTTCCTACGTTCTCAGAGTGTTGTGTGTGGAATGGGATGATTAGAAATGCTGGAACTCGTGGGGTATTTATAGGCCAGATCTGGGTTACGGCGTAACCAATATAGGAGTTACGCCGTAACCTTCTATTTCTTCGTAAAATGCACTAGATCTGCTGGTTACGGCGTAACCTTATTAGTGGTTACGTCGTAGTCTTCAATAAACTCGGTTACGTCGTAAGTGATGCAGTAGTTACGGCGTAAGTATCAGCGGCATGGAACCTCTTTTGACCTAATGTAGTTACGTCGTAACCTTTGGGAGGAGTTACGCCGTAACCTTCTGATAAGTTGGCATACTGAGACAAGCAATAGTTACGGCGTAATGTGAGAGATGAGTTACGCCGTAACTTCTTCAAAATAGCATACTGTGATAACTCTTTAGATATATTTCCAGTTCCGCGTCTCTTCAGTTCCAATGCTCGTAATTTACCTGAAAGTGGAAAACAATGGAAAACAAGCGTAAATCCATATAAATGATATAAATAACGAGTATTATCGGGGGAAATTGACACTTAATATTCAGGACTATTTGATGTTATCAGGTACACTGTTTGTTCTCAGCGCTGGGTAACCAGTCTACAAAAGCTTCAATCAATCCCTAACAATGGTGAGCAAGGCAAGTAGTTAGAATAATTATAAGGTAAGAATATTAAGAGAATTGGTAAATATTTCAGTTCTATACATACCTTATGTCCATATGAGATTATATTGATGCCTTCTCCATCTTTCAGATTCAAGTCATCCCTAAGCAATGATAGAAACCAACACTAATTCTGATTGTTTTCAACTCCAACAATAGCCCAAGCTATTGGGAGCATCTAGTTGTTTGCATCTCTGCCCATGGCAGTTAACAGTTGCCCCTTGCATGTATGGGTAAACAAACAATCATCCAAACCAATAATCTTTCTACAACCTTCAAGACACCCATGTTTTACACTATGAAAACAAACATAAAACATCTTAAAGTACAATTTCCCATCTTCATTCACTTTTGTCTCCATTTCACATGTAGAGTCTGGATTTGTGTCTAAAATTGCTTGCCAATACTGCCATAGCATTCTATAGTGTTCTACTAAACTTCCTTCATGGTCAAACAATGAAGACTACTTTGCCCTCTGGCATTGACCGAAGCTGACATCTATCAAATATTTCCCTTATGTCATTTTGCATGAATTTAAATGCTCATATTTGGGTTTTGAATGATGTCCCTAGAATAGTAGTGTGTTATCCATCTATAAGTAACCAATGCCCCAATTGTATAATTTCTGCAATACTTGTGATCAGGGTATAAAGTCTTACTTTGGAGTGATCTCTCAGTACTCACTCATAAGGCCCATAACCTAAGGGACAATTAGCTTTCTTAGAGACATTTTTTTCTCACATTCCTTCTTTTTACCCATCTTTCCTTAACAGCCTTGCTAATTTTCTCATTCATTTCTTTCCTACCATCACCCTTCTTACTACCATGTTTGCTACTCTCACATTCTTCATTATCAACTGTTTTGGGGTTCTTACCTTTAAACCAACACACTTACCTTGACTGACATCCCTACTACAAAACACTAAAGCTTATTTAGGTCATTCTACATGTACCACTGATAGACATGTTGCATACCATAATTGGCAAGCATATGCTTCAACAGTTGTTGGCTTTCAAACTTCATTCCTAACACTGGTTTTCACTCATTACAAGGTGTGTCTGGATTGAAAGAAGGATAATCCACATTCTTTTTGGCTTTAAACTTAGATTCTGCCTGCTCATCATCAGGATCCTCAACCTCTAACATAAATCTACCTTGTAAGTTAGGGTTTGGATTCTCAGTATGTCTAATAAAATTAGCACATTTCTTACCATTTTTTTTAGTCATGGGTCATTTGTGGTCATCCTAGGAATGTTTACATTACTCTCATTTTCATGTTCAAATTGCTCAACGATATGAGCTACGTTATCTAATGGTTGATTTGTCTCAACAATCTGAGTGTGAGGCTACATGACTAACAAGCTTTCACAAAAGAACTAACATCCTCATTAGTTTTTAACAATTTCAAAGCAATGAGTGGATCAATAGCGTTTTTGTAATACATACTAGTTGGACTGAGTACAACTAGCCTTCTAATGGTATGAAAAAAAAAATCCATGTATGACATATTATCGAAGTTAACATCCTTAATGACCTTAAAATCAAAACCAACATACTGCAAAGGCTCAACATGAAATGCTTTGTCATGATAAAGTTTCACAGTAAACAACACCACCATCTTTCACCTGTTCAAAATCAAATAAAAAATTAGGGTTTTATAGAAACTTAACAAAAATTGGGGGTTTTGCAAAACATTACTAAATCTATACAATGCCAACATAATTTAGCTTAAACTGATTCGATTAATGGATTAGTATGTACATAAGGCCTAATTAGGGTCTGACAGATGATACCTAAGAAAACACATGTTTTATAAAGTTTACCTACCAGAAGTTAGTTTTTATACAAAAAAAACTGTTAGTGATATCCTTATGTGGAAATACATAAATGAGATGGAAACTCATTAATTGATGGGAAAACAAAATAAAAAAGTCAAATTGACCGGTCAAACCGGTAAAAAAAACCCGGCTATTAGTGGTTTTGATAGTTCACAATGGTATTATTTTGAGTAGAGTATTCATAATGAGACACGAGATAAAGTTGATTGTTCATAAATGGTGTTTACCATATAATAAAGGTTACATGAAATCCTAATGACTATAAACCCATAACAACAACATGAGTTAAGCCTTTCAGTTATGAGAAATGCTAGTTTTACCAAGGGAGGTGATACTCACACCATATTTTTTGATGTATGCATCACAATTTGTGCATCACAGTATTGTACGGTACAAACTGTAATGCACAAATTGTGGTGCATGCATAAAAAAATGTGGGGTGAGTATCAATTCCTTTTTACTAGAGATTTACGAAACTAAATTCATACACACATGTCATGTGAATATGATGGTGAAAAGTATAAAAGAGAAAATTTGTTCAAATCATTTGCCATGTCATTATATGAACTAATTTTATAAATTTTTAATGAATGTAACAATTCTTTTAAAAAAAATATATATATCGTAGCATAAAGTTTCTATTCGTCTGGTGTTTGTTTTATGATGAGCCCAACCGTCACAATATATGATTTCACTTATTGATTTAAGGGAAAATGACGCAAATGACCCCGGCGCCCTGAGGCTAATCACTTTCCGGACCACTTTTATTTTTTATTTCAAAATAGACCCAGGGTAACCGCTGTCATTGGGCAACTCATCGACATTGTGACAATTGTCCCGTATGTGTAAGGTATTGTTTTTTGGGCAACGAATATTCGCTGGGCAACCGTATATTTAAAAAAAGGGTTGTTTCATCATTTTACATTACATAGAAAGTACACATTTGAATAGTGAAAGTATAATTTCTATTCAAATTCCAATACCCACTCGCACAAAAACATCCATAGTTACCGTTTTTCTCTGTTTTTGCTTCTCGCACAAAAGAATTCTTACTTACTGTTTTCACAAATCAAACCATCTTCTTCATCAGCCTCTCTCTTCCTTGTAACGTTAGTTATGTCACCATCTAGAAAGCTACAGTGTTGATTGCAAACCACATTCGATTGATCAAGTTTTTTTTTTAAATGTGGCCAAATATGGTACGTAAATATTCTTCTCGTTGTTTATTCCATATGATTTATTTCCAATTGGTTCTATTTTATAATAAATCGTTGTTGTTATTCGATTAATACCTATATTAGATAGGTGTTAATTCCATTTTATAATACATTGCTCTTTTTTATGTCTGTCTGATTCGTAATTATGTAGGGTATAATACCTTAGATGTCGTTAGTTAAGTATGTAACATTCCTTGGTTCATTAAAAAATTTAGTGGCAGTTTGTAGACTAATAAGGAGTGGTTTATATGCATCATCTATGCAATTGTTTACGACGTTGGTATAGATTCCTTCTATGGGCTGAATTATTTTTGGTTTTTGTTGACCCTTTTTAGGACTATGAAGCTAAGTTAATCATTACGAGTAAACTGAACTACTTTTCGTAATTATGTAGGGTAAAATACATCTGTTCCATTTTCCACTCTTCTACAGCTTGTTTAGAGGCTTCTTCCTGCTTTGACCTTTCATTTTCTTTAGCATTTACTTCCATATGTAATCTTTTAGCAAATTCTTCATCAAAAGCTATCTGCTCCTCTGTACTTTCAAACACCAAAGTTAGCTCTGCAATCCCTTTACCCTTTCCAATAACAGGTTCACTAACTACAGCTTTCTGCACAGGTCCACCAATGTTTAGACTCTTAGCAATAGGTCTAGGTGCAGGGATAGGGTGAGATTGCTTTAGGTTGAGCAATTGTATGGCAATCTCATTCTCAGCCTCTTTTGGTTTTGGTGTTGGTGTTATTGCGGTGGTTATAATTATAGCAGTGGTTGCCTCTGCAGTGAAAATGTCTGAACTGGCAGTGGGTAGAATCATCTTCCTTCTCCTTTTCTTCAACTGCAACCTTTAAAGAATCATCTATTACTGCTTTTTTACCTTCCATGTCAGCCACCAAATAACCTTCACCTTTGTCCCAACTATCTAAATCCTAATCTACCAATGCCTCCCCTGACTTTGTACTCTCACTCCTCCCCTGTTTGGATGCATCCTCCAAACTTTGATTCCCAGAGGAGCTGGCTTTCTTTCCCATTTTCTTCACTTTCCTGAATGCAGTGACCCTTGGCCTTCTTAGTCTCTCCAAAACACTTACCCTGTGCTTCAACCTCCTGATTGTTTCAGCCTTAGTAGTTGTCAAATTTTGAAGACCAGTGATCTTTGACTCCATAGATGTGCATCTATCCGTCAATTCAAGAATGAGTTTCATAGTATCCTCACCACTTCGACCTGTGTAACCTGATCCGAGAGGTGGATCATTGGACATGTCATCATGTACAAAGTCATTGCATTGGACAACAATACCACATGATTTCTCTATTCGGTAGACGCCTTGCATCAACGGTCAATCCAACCTTGTTTTCTCTTTCCAGCCAGCACCCAATGCATATCATTTCACAACTGGTTTCCTCAGCCATGGTGAAACTTGTTTGATGTTATAAAGAAAAGAATAGCATTCACAGATTATATAAGAATGTCTACTAGCATAACCATCTGTATTTTTTCTCTTCATTTATTATACTTGAATGGTGTGCCATACTAGCTGGTAGGAGAATTTAATTGAAGAGTAACACGCACTCTTTCTAACCTATTCAATTAACTTGTGAGTAGTCAAATAAAAGGTCAGCCAACATTGAAATTTACCCGTTTGGCTTTCTTATTATAAAGGATAGCGGCATTAAATACCCACATTTACACACACACCTACCTAATTAATCAGCTTCGTTCACTACTGCCAGTATAACATGCCTATATTGTACACAGACAGTTGTAACATTAAGCATCCCTATATTTGTAATAGCAACAGTAACCTTAGAAAACATGTAGTAACAACACGTTTATATTATTTGGCCTTCAGTACTAGCAGTACTAACATGCAATAGCAGTTTTAAGTATTTATTTTGAAACCTTAGACAACATATAGTAACAACACGTTTATAATATATGGTCTTCAGCACTAGCAGTCCTAACTTGAACAAGAAGTTTTTAGTCTATAGCGTGACAGTCGTAATATACAAGAGGGACCTAGAATAACAAACACATAAACCTTTTTACCCCACACACCACTTATCCTTTTATTGTCCCAACCACACATCAGTTATCTTTATCGTCCCAACAATCAACATCCTCACATTCCTTCTTATACCCTAGGTCACTTTCATCGAAGAATCTAAATAAAAAAATCGTTGTCCTTTTCTTCTTTTTTAGAAACAAATCCAGGTTTGTTGTACTCTCCCGTATGTACTTTGTTACCTTATTCGTTCATATATTTATAGAGTACATGAATATAAATAACTGTGCATCTTTATATTTTATATTCTATTATTAAATATTTATTTAATTAAAAGTTATTGAAATTGTTATTAGGGTTTATGTTTTATAGGTATGGTCAGTATACCCCTTTAAGTCTAGTGTTTGATTCTAATTATTATTAGTGTTTATGTTTTATAGGACATGGCGGAAGCCAAAGAAGTCATATTTAAAGTTCACCACAACGGTAAATTTGAATTTCAGCCACTCCGCTATGTAGGCGGTCGCCTTGCTGATGTCTGGTGTTTTAGCTCCACCAGAGGTGCATTTACCAGGGTGCTTGATCATGTTTTCAATGATATTGGAGGGGAAAAATGGGCTTTATTTTATGGTGCACCAAATAAGGCACTCGAAGATGGTTTAACATTGTTGCACACAGACAATGACGTTCGACGAATGTATGACCTTGCGGATGAGAATGGATCCATGGACCTCTACATTGTGCACAAGCAACAGGCTTTGTCACAATTTTATTTGAAAAACATGGTATGGCAGGAAGAGGACGCCGACATGCGTTGCACCTGTGCAACACCTTTCAAAAGAAGGAAGCTAACAAAGCATGTTTCTATAACGAAAACTGAAAGAGGGTTCGAGATCAGAGAAAAAGGGGGTAGTGCACAAGGAAATGAAAGACTGTTGCAACAGGAGGGTGTGGAACTCCAAACTGGAAATGCCGCCGAGAAGGGAAAAGAGAAACTCTTTTATTTAGTCCATGAACCCTTCTATTAATAGTTCTTTTTTAATTGATGTTTTACCCACTGTAGAAAATCACTCAGACATTTCATTTAGCCAATAAGAATAAGGCAACAAATGCCTTAGAACCAATCATATCGCAACACAACACAACACATGCCTTAGATGCACGGTTGCACCTGTTATGAATGTTTGTTGCCTTTAAAAAAATATGAGTTTATGCTGCCAACCATGAGATAGTGCTTCTATGCCCAACTTAGTGCTGTTAGGTTTATGCTGTTAAGTCTATCATTTATGATCATATGGTTAAGAATTATGGTTGCCCGATTGTACAAGAAGTATTGCCCAATTATGGCATTTAGTTACCCATATTGCAAATTGGACGGTGGCCTGAGGTACAAACGAAATTGCCTAATAACATAAACTAGTTTTTCAGAATTTTCGTGTCTGGATAATAGATGACGCTAACGGTTGCGTTTACTGATTAGAACAATACAATTGGGGATAAATACGCCCAAAAATACTAACAACTGCTACAAGTGTTAAAACTATTGCTTTGAAAGTACAAATTAATTTCGATTCAATTGGGGATAAAAACTCAATTAAGAGTTACAACTGTTAGCGCAAAACATAGTTTAGACCCACACACAGCATAATTCACAACCCTAACAATCTGTTGCAATCAATTTCGAAATAAACATCAATGGTGCCCAAGTCTTCTGCTGCAACTCACAACATGGTTACGTTTTTGGAAAAACCAAAGGAGGCTACAGGGTTTGAACAAATTCTTAAGTATGTTCATATGTAAATACGCAACCCCTGCTACAGTCGATGCAACCACTGCTAGTGTCGGTGCAACCACTGCTAGTGTCGACGCAAATATCAACTTTGTTTGTGTTTTCCAAATCATTTATATTCAAAAAGTCCCTAAAGTACAAAATGGTATTTGCGAATTAAAAGGTTGACTAGTTGCAGTTCAAATTTTAAAAGTGAAATTTAAAGCGCCGATATGAATGTTTGACTTCAGTTTGTCAAACGTGCATAAGCAACATTTCCAAAAGCAACAACAGATGTGGAAGCTGCATTTTACCAAAAAAAAGTATATACAGACATAGCAAACTTTATGTACAAAAACTTAATTGACATAGGGCATTCAACCCATACATAAAACTACAACCACTATGTTAATAAACCGATAAATTCAAACTGTTTATAATAACGGATAAGGCTTATCCAAATACCAAAAAAAGAGAGAAAATCTGCAAGTAAATATTCACGTTCCTTCCCAAGAATTTTTATGACAAATCTAGCAGGAAAAATAGATGCCCAGGGTAGGAGCCTAGGCACGTGCCTACCCACAAAACAGTAAATGAAAATTAATGCTAACGCGTGCAAGAACAGTAAAATCCTCGCTATAAATACGCGAGGTAAAGAAAGGGGAAAGTACAGAAAAAGCAAAAAAAGAACCATTCCTCCACCAACAAAAATAGTTCGACCTGTACATCAGGCAACAGAAAAATTTTAGAAACACCAAAGAGAAGTTGAAGATGTTATTTAGAAAAAGAACACGATGGTACATAGTACAAAAAGAATACATCCTGCCATCAACTACAACGCGTTTCCCACGAGGTTGTTTCCAAAAAGCCCATACATAGCCTAAACCTTTACCCCCCAAAAGAAATACATAAGCAAAAAGCAGATGCTGCGACAACTGAAACATGTTCTTAAATGACTACTAATAACAATTAGTCGTTCTAAAATGACGACTAATAACCCATCTCCGCGACCATTCACAAGATTCCTTCACCCAAAACCCGTGTCCATTGAAGTTTGTGGAAGCCTGCCCAGACCATATGGCGTACCAAAGGTGGGAGTTTAAACCGATTAGACTCTCATTAGCCATTTGATATCTTCAAAGTGCAGGCAGTTCCTTCTTAACCTCGCCGTTCCCGAGCGAAAGAAGGAAATATATCATGGGAATTGGGTAGAAGGGAGTGATAGAATGTGCAAAGAGTTGGGTCCCTAGGGAAGGGCAACAAAGGAAGTTAGAGGCAGCGCAATACGTAAAGCAGCCCCTAATTAACAAGAAACTTCCCTAAGAAGGGAAAACAACATGGCTGAAAACTATGAAATCAATCCTCTGTTGATGTAGCATGGCCCCCAAGTAAGTGTACATCTACCAATCCTGGCAGATCGGGTTGGATAGACTGGGTTAAAGGTAAAAATGACCAGCTTGCGGGCGCCGGGATAAAATAAAAGTTGCGCGGGTGGAAAAGCTACCTCACTAAAAGCCCTTCTAGTACCGCGCAGAGGGGCGGATTTAGACGGGAAACCCCTTGAAAGGCCTATCGAACTTCTCAGGGAATCCCATAGGGGGGATACGACGACCCCACGAGGAAGCAAGCCACCAGAAATCCTTCAAGAAAAGGATAGCAGACAAGAAGAAGGATTCCGAACTCATAAGAGAAAGGCAAACTACCCACACCGGGAAAGCTAGCGGAAAATGACAATGTCAGCAAAAGACAAACCAGTGGTAGTAGAAGTCGCTTACCAATGCTAATGTAGTTTATCACTGCTAGTATGATTGTGTTGGTTTAATATGTAATATTCTAGAATGTCTTGGGTAGGATGTTTTGTATTAGATAAGTATGGTAAGTATATTTATCTTTTAGAGTACATAGTGTATATTGTAAAGGACTCCTTAGCCTATAAAAGGAGTTCCTAGGTTAGAGTTAGATATAAGTTTTGGTCATATTTAGAGTCGATACACTTCAAGGTTGTAAACGCTAATACTATTCAGAGTATTCGTGTATTAATAATATATCCAGGTGTTTAGTCAGAATAACTGTTCGTTAATTATTATTCTTCTTAAGGTTAAGCACTAGATTCCGCATAGTGTTTAATAGCTTGTGTTTGTTTAGTCATCTTCTATACTTGATCGTTTAGTCAGCCTCAATGTACGAAACTATTTTATAGACCATCACTTATTCTTAAAACATCAACATCTTCACTTTGATGTAAGCACATAACGGCATCAGGTTATTAGATGTGTAGAGTTACATTCATTTGAGTTGATTATTTTGAGCTTTATGCGACATTTCTAAACGTAAAAAAATGCTACACTGCTTTTATGCTCGATTACTTAAATTAAATATCTCAAATTATAAAATGAATTGGTTGTATACTTACAACTGCTAGTTATTTTTTACTACTGCTACTTATTTTGACTGCTGCTAGTAAACTGAATAGGTTGTATCCTTACAACTGCTAGTAGTATACGCACAACTGCTAGTTATTTTAACAACTGCTAGTGATAGAAGACATCAACGAAATTATGCCAGTCGTTGATGCTGTTGTGTATGCCTCAACGAAATGATGAAACAATTGTTAGTGTTGTTGTGTATAGCCGTGTTTCTGGTGCCCAAGGGTAGGTGCTGCTATTACTATTCTGGGCCTGAATAGGCACATAGTCGTTTACTGCTGCTGGTAGTTAACTTACAACTCTTAGTTAAATTGTACTAGTGTTGAATGATAAAGCTGTTTTTTGTAAGTGTGAATAGTCACTACTTTGTAGTTATTAGTAGATTGTAGACTTGTACGACTAGAAGGACTCCTTAGTTTATAAAAGTAGTCCATAGGGAAAGAAGTTGCCCTACGTACAACAGTTAGTTGCCAAATTGATTTTTGGAAACAACTGCTAGTTGCCCAGATGAAATAAAAATGGATAATGGGATTACACAACAGAGGAAATAGTAAATACGTTGACATACAACATTTCATACAGACAACCTACTACATATAACGATTACTACATATTTATAAGTTTAATGTTTACATATTATATAACCACTTGATATACAGACACACCAAACTTTCTGTACAAAAATTTAATTGACACAGGGTATTCAACCCATACATAAAACTACAACCACTAAAACAAATCTACAACGGCTGTGACGGAAGATCGGGAGAGTTTCAATAGCTTTCTAGCGAACTCCCAATTCTTCTTGATATTATCATAACCATCGTCCACCAAATCGCTGGCCCTGATATACATTTTCTTTAGCGACATGAAACAAGCAAGTATAAACTTTATTATGTGTATTTCATTCTCTGATCTATGAAAGGATCGAAAAAGCACAGTCTGAATCTGCCCATGGCTGAATGTGGTTGTGTCTAAATCTAATGAAACTTGTTCCAAAGGTAAAACACTAAGCGTGTATGCAGCCTGGAAAATCAAATAGTATTGAGATACAAAAACATGCCAATTTACGGATGTTTATTTGATACGTATGAAATAAAGTATTACACTTACTGTGGTTTCCAGCATTTTCAAGTTTGGAGATCCGCGAATCATTTGGACGATGAGTGACACGATAACAGTATCGCCAAAATCAACTCCTTTTAAATTCAGATTAACGAGGGATACAAACGGCAAAGGGACATTCATCCTGGAATTACCATCACGCATCAACTACAACAGGTCGACTTTTGGGTTAGGTTTAAAGATTAAATGTCGTTAGAGTTACACATATCTTTAACATTGTAAAATTAGAAGTGTAAAACTTAAAACGGCCTTACCGTGCAATCGTCAAAATCCAATGTAAGGGTCTCAAGAGATGGAAGTCTTGTCAGGTGAAAGATATCGGATGCTATGATTGTCGTGACAGCATTCAAAATACTGAATGACAAATGTAACTTCTTCAAATTCCTAAAACTTTCAAGATTCCATAGTCTCATCCCGTTTGTACTCTCAACATCCATTCTAAGAGACTCAAGTAAGGGACAACCAGCAATAAAATCCCAAACTGTACCGGTTAGAAAATTGACTACAGACAATTCTAAGCTCAGTAAATTTGGAAAAGTAGTAAAAAACACCAAACTCGGAAAAGCACAACAATGAATTTCTAGATGTTTCAATTCCATACTAGAGTAAAGTTGGGATGGCAATGTAACTGGTTGTCCATACCAGTTTCTAATTGTCAGGTCCTCAATTCCTTGCAGTGCCAAAAATATAAGCCAATCACGAATCTCTTCATAATTCAAGTCTTCCATTCCAGACAACGGTTTGGGATCTACAGAGAAGATAAACTTTTTTATGAGACCCGTAAGCTGATTTAAGAGTCTAGTAACATGCCTCCCATCAAACTTATATGTTAAATAATAAAAGAAATGCTCATCAATTATGACTTCGGTGAGCAAAGTCCACTTAAACCTCCAGTTTGTAGATAAACTAGAGGTGCTCACCGCTTCTTTTATTGGCAACCGATTCAAAATGTTACCGATCACTATATCTGGCATGTTGCTAATATAATCCCTCATATTGGTGATAACATTAGCTCGAAACGACATGGTTTTCAAGGAAATTTTGTTGGTTTTTTGAATTCTCGATAGGAGCCTTTGGATGAGGGTTTTTGATTTGCAATTGATGGTCAGAACGAGGGTGTGTTATTATGATTATTAAATGTGGTTCTTGGGTTGGTTCATTGATTCGCGTGCCCAAGATACAAGCTTTTCAAATTTGGTCCCTAAAATATTACGTAGTGGTATATTTTAGTAAGCCATGGTAATATGCAGTGGCGGACCTCGGCGCAAAACTAAGGTAGTGCCTTCCAATAAAATCGTTAAAGCGAAAACATAAGGCAAAAACCTATTACACGATCAATGTGCTATGACGTGTCATGACGGGTCAGGTCCAATTTAACACAAGTATGTTAATAAAACGATAAATTCAAAATGTTTATAATTAAGTCAATATAATTGCCTAATTGTTAATACCTTCGACTACATTTTTATATCACCGTACGAAACTATTTTATAGACCATCACTTATTATAAAAACATCAACGTCTTCACTTTGACGTAAGCACATAACGACATCAGGTTATCAGATGTGTAGAGTTAAATTCATTTGAGTTGATTATTTTGAGCTATATGCGACATTTCTAAACGTAAGAAAATGCTACACTGCTTTTAAGCTCGATTGCTTAAATTAAATATCTCAAATTATAAAATGAATTGGTTGTATACTTACAACTGCTAGTTATTTTTACTACCGCTATTTATTTTTACTACTGCTAGTAAAACTGAATTGGTTGTATACTTACAACTGCTAGTAATATGCTTACAACGGCTAGCTATTTTAACTACTGCTAGTGATAGAAGACATCAATAAAATGATGCCACAATCGTTAATGCTGTTGTGTATGGCCGTGTTTGTGCTACCCGTGTGTAGGTGCTGCTGATACCATTCGGGTGCCCTTGTGTAGGTGTTGCTCTTACAATTCTAGGCCTGAATAGGCACATAGGTGTTTAGTGCTGCTAGTATTAAACTTACAACTGCTAGTTAAATTGTACTAGTGTTGAATGGTAAATCTGTTTTTTGTAAGTCTGCATAGTCACTAGTTGGTAGTTGTTAGTAGATTGTAGAATACGAATTGTAACAACTAGAAGGACTCATTGTTTTATAAAAGTAGTCCATAGGGAAAAGAAGTTTCCCTATGTACAACAGTTAGTTGCCAAATTGATTTTTGGAAACAACTGCTAGTTGCCCAGATTAAACAAACATGTATAATGGGATTACAGAACAGAGGAAATAGTAAATACATTGACATACAACGTTTCATACAGACAACCTACTACATATTACGATTACTACATAATTATAAGTTTAATGGTTACATATTATATAACCACTTGATTTATAAAATTCAGCGAGTACGCAGAAAAAGCTAACCACTCCATGCTTCCTTCCCATACAGACAGCGCACTAAAACCACAAAGCTTCATTCCCATTAAGCATGATCTCTAACTTCTGCCGAACAAACCTGTTGAACATGAATATAATGGTAAGTTAAAAATAAAACATGAATAGAATGGTAAGTTAAAAATAAAACATACTATACACAGCACGGTCTGGCTGATTTAACAAAAGAAGAGATTCTTTGTATGGGGCGATGTAGAAAGATCCCGCATCTCGTAACATTCCCATGCAGACAAATAATTCAAGTTCTTTGTTGTACACAAATACCGAGTGACCCAAATAATTGTCGTTGTACGCTTCCACTATTGGAGCCTGATCCTTTGTAAACCCAAGCAAACGAACAGAAAATAGGGTGGGGATGGCGAATAGGCTTCTAAATGATCTTATGGAAGAACCATTCACGTCCAACAACCATCCGCAAAACAATGGAATATCTTCACCAATGATCATCCCAGAAATCACTAGAGAGGTTCCAAGATCGAAAACATTGAATGGAACTGGGAGTTCATTTTTTTAAATCTACGGTAGGTCTATAACTTTAAATTGGCTGGTTACCAAATCAAAAGAAATCAACATTTAAATCTTGTAAATAACACCGTCCTCATTAGTTAACTTTTCACTCCCAATCCAATAGATAAAACGACCTAAAACTGCATGACTTTTACGTTTCAATTTGATAGTTTCACGAGGGGGTGGAAATTTTCAAGGCATGTCCACCTTAACGAGTTCAAAGAAAAGACAGACACATACCAGAAACCACTTTGGAAAACAGGATAGGAGACCTTCACGATCGTCGGGTCAAGAGTGTCCGGACGAACGCCAAAACCAAAACAAATATTTTGACATTCAATTTGATGCGTGTAAAGCGGGACAAATACTGCAAGTGATTTTTTGATTGTCGGGTTCCAAATAACAGACATTAGATTAGAACCATAGACAAAACACGAAAGACCATTAGAATTGCCAACTGCAATCATAGATGAAAGCATTAAATCTGTATGAAGTGGCGTAGCGATTAGCTATTCATCTAAAGCTAACATAAAACCTTGGTGACCCATATCGAATGTTAGCGTAAAAAAACACTCATCATTACGAAGAACACCGTAATTAAAGATGAAGCTTCCACAATCTATACTAGCCTTCCATAACTTGCAAACACTACGTAGCTAGAGTATAGACTTAGGAGGTAGCCTACGGATGATATCTAGTTGAACATCCAGTGGGATATTGTCAGAAATTTTTGTTAAACAAAAGCAGAAAGATTGGGATAAAGATATGAAGTGAATAAACCAAAAGAAGAAATAAAGATTTTGTTAAACAAAATAAGAAAGATTTGTATTGAAGAAAGATATTGGGAACAGAAGACATTAAAGGACATTTACCGTGACGTACTTTTGGGCAACCAAATATTATATTCTGATATATAGCAAATATTAATAAAGTATACATAACCCATATAGAAGTGGTTTGCAAACCATAGGCCTTTTTGTGTATGTGCACGGGTATTTACAAAAGAAATGCCGTTGAGTTAAAAAAATATAATAATCAACTAATATATAACACAAGTAAAAATACCAATAGTAAAAGTTAAAAGAAAAAGACTTCACAAGTGAACATTTGACAATAATTATGGGTCAAACGGACATTAAGGATCGTACCTTGAAAGAAGGCTATCAATTTGTGTATTCAACCTTGTGCTTCCAGAAGTATTCAAGCATCCGTTCACGGTAAGCTAACGCTGTTTGAAGAGGGTCGTCTACTTGCAGAGGCTGGTTACGGAGCAATCTGTACAAAATAATGCACACCCATACTCCGCAATCGCCATATAAGTCTGATTGTTGTGGGACTTTTGGACACTGGTATGTGATTATATAATCCCCCGGTGATATGCCCTTACTATGCAGTACCCATGCCTTTGTTAGGTACAATTTAAGCTATGTTTGTAACTTTCTCTTCAAACCTAGCCACCACCGTGCACCTCTTCCGGCTGACCCGAGAGAGTCATAAATGTAAACAATGCCAGTGCGGATATGGAGCACAGCGAGTACCCAGTGATTTCCAGTTTCATTCACGGGAAACTACACCTGATATATAAAACAAATGCAGAATATTGTAAGATATTGGATTTCACAAACACTCTAAACCATGATTAAAGTAGGCGTATAAGTATGTTAGAGAGAGAAAGTTCTAGTGAGAGAAAGGAAGAGAGTTGGGAACTATAGTGAGAGAAAGAAAATATTATTATGAGCTCTAACTCTCTACCTTGGGAGGTAGAGAGTATTTATAGTCTTACATAAAACGCCACACAACGGGCTGTGGATCAGGCATACAGTGGGTAAAGACCCGTCCGTCCTCCATGGTGTTACTTAACTTAAAATAACTACGACTACGAGCTTTCTAACGATTACATATACTTGAGGTGACCGACTCTTTAATACCTGGAATTTCTAATTCCTAACAATCTCCCCTAAGGGAGGTCACCTCAAACATATACTAAAATTACATTGAATACAAACAGATATTTCATTAACAATTGTTCTTGCATTCTTGATGTAGTACTTTGCTCCGAAGCTCGTAGTCATTGATTCTTCTCATTGCATATTTGGTTACTCCAGGTGGAGGTCTTTTACTGATCCACGTGATAATAATTTTGAGCCAGCTTTTGAGATCATCAGCTATGAAAAATCTCTGAGACATCCATTGTGGTGTTGGAATTTTGTGATGTTGTGACATTCGGACCGACATGCTCACATTCTGGATCATGATATCTTCTTATCAGAGTAGCGGAAGCTTTTGATAATTCATGATATTGGCAGCAGCGTAGCAGAAGCATGGAGTGAAAAATATCAGAGTCATTGAAGCACAGATCATGATTTCTTTTGAGATGAATGTGTAGTGTGAGCATGCGGCTAAGGATTGACTGCATCATCCTGATCAGCTGCAAACGTCGGGCGTTCCTGCATACAACAGTTAGCAATAAAGCGTACGAAAGTGTCTTTGACCACTTTCATTGAATTGAGGTACACGGCCCACGGTTCCCCGTTGATCAGTACATGTACTGCCTGTGATCAGGTATAATTCTGAAGAATTTCCTTGACAGGGTTTCGCAGCTGCTCTAGCTGTTCTCAAACCGGAACGTCTCAAAGAAGACAACACGGAGTGAGTGAACCAGCGAATTTAAGTCCACTGATTGATGAAAAGAGATTTGAAAAACAATCGTGTATTGCTCAATAGAAATTGTTTTTGCAATACAACGAAGGTTTTATAGAAAATCACTTATCAATCATAAAAACACCTTTTGATTTGAAAAATTAGTACACGGTCGATATGCAAAAGAAAAGAGTTTTTTGACCACAAAGACTGGTTTATCAAAGGTATCCGTCAATCCATAACCCGAACCAGGATTGATTCAAAAGATTGAATCGCCCCATTGTTTCTGTTCAGTTGTCACATGGTTGATCTATATAAAAGATCTCACATGCCACCTACCAGGAGCTTGTTTGATGTTGGCTCCAGAAGGTTTTCCATCTTCACTGTGAATATGTTCACATATCACTCGGATGTTCTGGCAAAACCACAAGGATAATGCGTAGGACTCAAGATATAATCTCTCTTTCCACATTGTGTGAAACAGAGAGTCTTCATTGAAAGTGTCCTAATGAGATTTATTGATGATCTCATGGCTCTAGACTCAATTTGTGCATATTTGGATCCTGTGCCGGAGACTAGGGAGAGGGTCTCCTTCTTCAATATCAACAATCTCTAAGAGAAAGTCGATAGATAATGTCGGTTCCCCGTGAGAATGAAACAAGTCCTTTTAAGAGGAACTTGAGTGGTTTGGAAAGTTGAAGTGCAGTGCGTCACTGGGTCCATGACGTCTTGTCTTCAATACCGATGTTACCATCAGTAGCATATGAATTGAACCCGGTTTCTGCCCTAAGGTTGAATAAATGGAGGGCTATTTGTTTTCACCCTTTTCTCATTCAATTCTTTTTAATTCTTCAACCCCTTCAGTGCTTACCGAGACTTCATAGCAAGAACCTTGTTGGGTTTGTTCCAGTACTTGCTCTGTCTCAGTCCGCACTCTTCCCATATCTCACTTTTCTCCTTTTATCATCATACCTAAGGACTTCTACACTAACTAGTGGATTGTCCCTGGGTAGATCCCTCCGGTTCTGGCGGATCATGGGAACCAATACCTAACCTTATCATCCTTATATCACAGTACATAAAGTAAAGTTGGTCGGTCTATTTGGTATTGTTCATCTGCCATTGGAACCAATTGAAAAACCATTTGAAAATCAATCCAGATACTTGTGATATATTATCAAAACATTTTGTACCTGAATTGTTTTTGATATTTTTAGAACGAGAACTCCCCCTCAACATGTGCATCAAATATTTGAAATCATTTTGCACATGGAGGCAAGAGAAAGAATTAACTTCTTTGATTACCATTTTCTAAAAGATATCAACATCACTTCCCTAATCAAGACAAGTAGATAAAGCATTTTGGGGAAGGATGAGATTTTCATAATTTTGCTCCCCCTCAATATGTGTCTCGAGGTTTGAAAAGAGTTTTGCACATACTAGAGGGAACCTGCACATTGAGATAAGTGATCACGTTTCAAATCATAGGTTTAAGATAGATGCTCCCCCTCAACATGTGCATGGAAAATTTGAAATCGTTTGTCACATGTGGGAAGGATAGCATGTACATCCTTATAAAACCATTTACCGAATTATCAGTTTAAATCCAATTTAAATCACACATTCTCCCCCGATCACAATTATCAAATCATTTGAGATTTGTGATCTCTTATTGATTTAAATTGATTTTGAAAGCTTTTAAGGGGAATTGTGACTTGATTATGAAAGCGTTTTAACTGATAAGGATCGGATTTAAAGACTTTAAACTCCATTGGTAAAACATGCATGAATATCTTTTGAAAACAATTTAATGCCAAATAACTTTTTAATTTAATTGAAATCATTCTCCCCCTCAATCAGTGACATAGGTTGTCGATTGAGAGATTGATATTTTGACAAATAAGTCCAGATGATTATCAAAGATAGAGTCCGAGTTATTTTTCAAAACAATTTGTTTTCAGCA
>BPTQ01000008.1:286757781-286906060 GCA_019973895.1 Chrysanthemum seticuspe | reverse complement strand
CTCCGTAAAAGTATTTAGTTAGATTTATACGTTGACTCTATAATTTCTTTAAACCTAAACTAAGTTCACTGGGACAACTGTGAGGGTACTAACTAGC
Source organism: Chrysanthemum seticuspe (assembly GCA_019973895.1). Lineage (NCBI taxonomy): Eukaryota > Viridiplantae > Streptophyta > Magnoliopsida > Asterales > Asteraceae > Chrysanthemum > Chrysanthemum seticuspe. The sequence continues at coordinate 286,905,963 of BPTQ01000008.1, read as the reverse complement.
TTGGTTTGATCTACTCCTGGTGAGTCCCTAGTACTAACTGGTTTGCTTTATAGCATCATACTAACCTAGGGACTACATGGAATGACGATCATCTAGTCTGTAGAACAAGCGACAAACGTACACACGATCTATGGTCCGATTCGGATGATTTTTCGTGGAACTTCGCCAATTTGCCCAGAAAGCCATAGAGGTTCCTTGGTAGTTATACCCAGAAACCATGGGCTTCCTGTGGCCATACAATGATTGTCGGATACGTCTACGACTAGTACGTCCCACAGTTCTATGAGCAGCTTCATGTAGACCTCCACGAGTCAAAAACCCACTATTCGAACACTCGACCAGAAGTTTCTTCGTTTACTCATGAAGATAAAGGAGATGTCTCCGACTTATGTATCGGTACAGTAGAACAACACGAGTTTAGAATACCTACTCTAGAGTTAATAGACTGATACCGAAACTTAAGTTGTTTTAGGGAGACATGACACTGTTATTTTCACGATAACGAGAGAGCACGTTGTTGCAAGTTGTGAGTTCTCGTTTCGTATAGCTGTAAGCTGTAGTAAAGTAGTCCATGTACTTCGACGAGTATCTTGACACCCTGCATGATCAGCATCTGCATAGGCTGTTAGTAACATACCGGTGTCCTTCGGGTACCAAAGACCCATATTGATGGTTCCTTGGAGATACCGAAAGACCCGTTTAACCGCTTCAAGGTGCTTTTTAGTAGGCTTAGCCTGGTATCTAGCACACATGCAAACAGCGAACAAGATGTCTGATCTACTAGCAGTAAGGTACATCAGGGATCCAATCATACTACGATATTTCGTTTGGTCAATCATGATCCCTGAGTGGTCCTCATCTAGTTTGGTTCGATCAATCATGGGAGTGTCAACAGGGTCACTTGAATCAAATCCAAATTTCTTTAATATCTCAGTTGCATATTTAGATTGATTTATGAAAATGCCTCCGGGACTTTGTGAAATTTGTAATCCCAAGAAAAATGACATTTGTCCCATCATTGACATTTGAAATTTTGAACTCATTTCATTTGAAAAACGGTCACACTCATCGAGGTCAGTCGAGGCAAAGATGATATCATCAACATAAATTTGAACATGAATTAAATGTTTGCCTGACTTCCTGGTGAACAATGTTGGATCAACTGCTCCTTTGCTAAATCCGGTAGATAGAAGAAACTTTTACAATGTATCATACCATGCCCTTGGAGCTTGCTTTAAACCATAAAGAGCCTTCTTCAAACGATAAACGTGAGTAGGATGCTCTTGATTTACAAATCCTTCAGGTTGGCTGACGTAGACGACTTCTTTAAGATCTCCGTTCAGAAATGCCGCCTTCACATCCATCTGATAGACTACCATGTTCTTACTAGCAGCATTAGCCAAAAAGATTCTGATTGCCTCGATTCGAGCAACAGGAGCAAAAGATTCTTCAAAGTCAATACCTTCTTCTTGACGATAACCTTTAGCTACTAACCTAGCCTTATTTTTCAAAACATCACCATGCTCATCAAGCTTCACTTTGAAGATCCACTTAAGAGCAATGATCATAGCACAATCTGGAGCTGGTACTAATTCCCATACATCTAATCGATCAAACTCATGAATTTCATCTTGCATGGCATTGAACCAGCTGTCTTCATTCATAGCAGTTTTAACATCTTTAGGTTCGATCTTTGAGAGTACAGAGTTAAAGAAGCACCATAAGGCATCAGTAGCAAGCTGTTTACGAGTGGATACCGGACGAGAAGGATTTCCAATGATGTTGTCTAATGGATGATCGTGAGTCCATTTTACTAAGGTGTTCATGTGGCAGTTGTTGAGGGACTGAGGTAGCAGAGTTGATGTCTCCTGAAGAAGATGGTTCTGATGATGATTCAGGAGCAAATATGTTTTCAAATGGAGCATCTTCAGGAGTAGCAAAGGGATTAACTTCATCATTGATGCCAGAAACATTTCCACGATGTACATTTGAAGAATGATGATTTGTTGATGAGACTGAAGGATTAGCAGCAGGCGCTTCTTGACTTAAAGATATTGAGACTGAGGGATTGACTTCATTCACAGGAATATGAGCAGCCTCTGTAGTAGGAATCGACACCTCATTAGTACTTGGATCATAAAGTTCATCAAACATAGGATCAAACAATTTCTTTAAATCATCTTCAGATGGAGGTACATATGGAGTTTCTTGAGAAGAGTTTGGAACAAGGGATGAACCAATGGGACTATTTTGAAGTGCGGGTCCTGAACTGGATTGTCCAGGAGCCATTTGACAGGTCAGCTCATCAAACGTAACGTGAATTGTTTCCATGATATTTCGGGTTCTTTTGTTGTAGATTCGGTATCCCTTTTTGTTTGAAGCATACCCTACAAATACTCCAATGTCTGCTTTAGCTCTAAGTTTGCCTAAGTCTTGTCCCTCATTAGTTGGATAACACAATGCACCAAACACACGAAGGAAAGAGAGATTAGGTTTTCTGTTGTGGACAAGTTCATATGGAGTTTTCCCATGAACAGTGTGAATCAGGGAACGATTTTGTGTGTAGCATGCAGTGGCAATAGCTTCAGCCCAGAGAAACATTGGAACCTTTTAGTAAATCAGCATTGTTCTAGCGGCTTCTACAAGAGTTCGATTTCATCTTTCAACTACACCGTTCTGTTGAGGAGTTCGTGGAACACTTCTTTAATGGCTGATTCCAATGCTTTCATAAAATTCACTGAGTTGTTTGTTGACAAACTCAGTTCCATTGTCTGTTCGGATTATTCTGACTGTTTTGTTAAGTTGAACCTGCAGCTGTTTGATGAGTTTGATGATGATATCAGGAGTTTCATCCTTTTTCCTTAAGAACTTGACCCAGGTGAATCTAGAGTAATCATCAACCACAACTAACACATATTTCTTCCCAAAGATATTCTGCACCCTCATTGGTCCACATAAATCCATATGAATCATATGAAGAACTTCTGTGACAGAGTTAGTAGGTTTGGGTTTATGGGCATACTTCTTGCTTTTTCCCAATTGACATGCTGAACAAAGATGATCCTTTTCATACTTGAGTCTAGGTAAACCTACAACTAAGTCCTTTCTGGAGAGATCATTGATGGTACCGAAGTTCAAGTGATTGAGACAACGATGCCATAACCATGACTTTGTTTTAGAGGCCTTTGACAGCAAGCAAATTGGAGAAGGTGTATAGATTTGAACCACGTGAACCTCTTAAAAGTTCCTTACCATCAAGTTCTGTAACAAAGCAGGTATGTTTTCTGAAGGCTACTTCTAGATCAGAATCGCAGAATTGACCAACAGAGAACAAGTTGTGACCAAGACCTTCTACATAGTAAACCCTGAAGATAACACTTTTGCCAACAACATAGTCTCCATAACCCATAATAGCACCGAAATGATCATTCCCGAATCTAACTGTCCCAATGAATTTGCTCACGAAGTTCATGAGCCGTGACCGGTCGCCAGTCATATGCTTGGAACAGCCTGAGTCCAGGTACCACAGAACGATTTGAACGATCTGCAGTTGAACACAGACAAGAATGGATAACTGGATAATTGGGATCCCCATGCAAGAATGGGTTCCATTTGGTTAGTAACAATGGTTGGAACACCCACATAAGAAATAGGAGCATTCATATCAGAAATTAAGGCAATGGAATCATTGTGAATAGATGCAGTACTAGTGTCTGTATTAGCCCTGTTCACAGTGTGCTCACTTCTTAAGGGAATAGTTCTACCAGTAGACATCCATTTTCTAGTGGGCATTGTCTGATTAGTCTTATGACCAACAGGTATCCAATAATAGCCTATCTTACTAAATGTTCTTCCTGTGGGTTTCCACTGTTTTCTACCTTTCTTTCGTTTTTGCCTTTTAGCCTTCTTAGCATGAATTTTAGCATTAACAATATTAACTGGACAATTAACGTCATTAGGCAAAACATTAACACCACATTCATGATTAGAAACAGAATTCAAGCAGACATCAATACAAGGTTTGCAAATAGTATCAGAATACGAATTAATTATAGTACGCCTATGGCTAATACTAGAATCAACACGATTCGTTTTATTCGGCTCAAACTTAAAGTTCCTAGGTAGGTCATCTACTTTCTTCCAATGCACATTCTTAGCTTGCGAGGTCGTGTCCTTCCTTGTATTGTCTTGAGACTTTGACCTGCTTGCTTTAATGTCACTGATTACTCCTGTAGAGGGAATGGGAACATTAGTTGGTTTGGCTACTATTTGCTTCACCTGTTTAGATGTGCTGGGATCTGAGCTACATGCAGGCACACTAAGATTAACTTTTTTAACACTTGAATAGCAGGGATTTGTACACCTAGAGGGCACACTCGAGTTCACATTCTTAGCACTAACAGATTTGAAATCTGAACTACTTGAAGGCACATTAGGGTTCATATTCATAACATTTGGCATTGAATGACTTGCATGCTTGGCACTAGGCATAGAACACGGTATCAAGGGATTGACTTGCTCACCTAAGGTTTTAGGGCATATTGTAATTAGGCATTCTAGAAGTTCTTTAGATCGTTTGGTATATAAGCATGCATGGCCAATTGCATTATCATCTGGTTTCTCTAACTTATCCACTTCTACAATCTCACGGAGACATTCTAAGCTGTCCTTAAAGTATGAAAAATATGTTTGAATAGCAAGTTTGTTATTCCTAAGATGAGGAGGAACATATTTCACAGACAAAGCATATTTATTACAGACATGTACCTTTGATACACCATTCTCCCCATTGGTCATTGGCATCTTCCCTTTTACCTGACTCTCTAGATTCTCAATTTCCTTTTGCAACAAGGCTACCATTTCGTTATTTTTGTTACGAGTGACCTTTATAGATTCAAATAATTCATTGAAATGACGTTTAACCTTTTCATTTTCTTCAAGAAAAACCTCATTTTCCTTTTGTAAAGCATTTACTAAGTTTTGAAGATGAAAGTTTTGAGAATTCTAAGAATCTAAAGGAGGAGGCATTTGGGGACCAGTCACATTGTTCGTTTGACCCTTTAATTGAGAGATTTGGGCTTTCAACTTTTTGATCGTGTAGCAATGAGCTTGAATTTGTTCATCACGTTTGTTAATGTGAAAAACTGCATCAAACTCTGGAGCATCCGAGGATGTCTTGATATTTGAAGTTTTGACATTTTCTTTAAGATGTTGATATTTTAGTTGTAAATTAAAATGCTCAACTTCTAGTTTAGAAAAATGTTTAACCAAATTGTCGTGATCATCCAGTTCAATTTTCTCATTTAGTTCAGAATTAGATTTTTCAAGCTCAATGACACGATCATGGGAGACTTTCAAAGCAACAGACAGTTCATGGAATCGAGAAGCAGTAATAGAACAGTTAGTAGCAGTGTAGAACACATCTTAAGCAATACATTCAGAAATCAGGTTCTCATTTAGTGTATGCAAGTTCTTCCTCTCAATCTCATTATATTTTAGTGCTCGCTCATAGTCACTAACTTCAACTATCATTGCATCAAATTCCTTTTCCATTCCCTTAATATCAGTATCTATCCCCTTTTTAAGACTCTCAAAGTAATCTTTTAGAAGTTTAAAGAAAGGCATGACCTCAGTTAAATAACATTCTTTCATTTGCTCAAAACCCCTTTCTCCTTCAGTTATACCAGTGGGTGTGATCCTTTTCTTGCAAGTTTTCTCAAAATCAACAAATAGTTGAAAGATAACATATTGGCTAATTAAGGTCTTGCTTTTAGTGGCAATTGTTCTAGGAACAAGATGCATTGGTGTATTAGGAGGATACACAGTCGCTCTAGGCATTTTCCAAAGGGGAGGGTTTGTTTCAACAATATTTTCAGCTTTCTGCTTATCTAAATCCATTTTCCAGAAAACTTGTTCGGGAGTCAACAATGTCTGAGGCTTAAACATGTTCAAGGAAATCCAGTTTTCCTTCTTGTAATCATGGGGTGTGATCTTTATTTTCTTCTCTTTACATTTAGGATCATCTAATTTCTTGTTCATCTTTTCCCTAGTGACTTCATCTGATTTCTTATCTTCCTCAGTGCACTCAACGCAACTAGGTTTCTGTCTAGGTTTAAGGATTTCATTGCCATCATAAAGAACCTTATGAGCATTTCTATCCCTTTTAATGACCTCTGGATTTGGTTCCTCAACAAAGGGAATGCTATGCTTATCGCTTAAGACTCGATGCTTAGTGATCATGTGAGCAGTCTGAATGGTGTTCCCTTGTATGTACAACTTGTTTTCAAGTTTGTTTTTCAAAGTTTTCAGATTAGAAAAATCTTTCAAGAGTTTTGATTCCTTTGCATTAAATTCTTGCTTAAGCATTTTCACATTTTCTTGAAGTTCTTGTTTTTGCTTAGCAGTTTTAGAAAGCTTTTCTTGCAAGGAATTTAACTCTTGTTTTAATACTTTTTCTCGAAAATTACTTTTTCTAATGATTGTACGCACTTGGTCATCCATTTCCTGCTCACGAGTGGTTAACTCAAATTTTGCACGTTGTTCATAAATAGCAACACGTTCTTTATAGGCATTTAGTTCAGAAATTACAGAATCATCAGGGGCACATGCAGTGTATTCATCAAAAATATAGTCATTGTTGACTGCAGAAGATGCATCACTTGGTACAACTTCACTTTCACTTTGTTTCACATATTGGTCATATGGGACAACATTGATATTACCCATATTTTCAATATTTGATTCAATAGTTTCAGTTAATTGTACTTTGTCATGCATCTTTTGCACATCAGCATCATCGTATAGTTTTAATACCTCTGAGATGAGTTTGTCTTTGGATGGGCCAGCTTGTGGTGAAGATGAGACCTTGGGAGAAACCATTGGAGAAATGCTAGCCATAAAAATTGTGTGTGCAGTAGGTCCATCATCCACATCAGAGTCGTATGCATCACAATCAGCGACTTGAAAGGCATTCTGATGATTGTGACCTATCTCCTGAATAGGCTGCTCATCCACATCTGCATCATAGGTCTTGGCATTGCCCTCAGCAAGAAACAACAATTCCTCTTCATCCAAAGCAGCACCATTATCCTGAGCTTGTACAAGCAGCATCTTATCTCTGAAGTAATCAGCATTCTGTGGACGTTTTGGAGATGTGCAGTTCCTTGCAATGTGTCCCGCACCACCACAGTTATAACATTTGATCAGCTTAGCTTGACCTTGATTACCATTCCTTCCTCGATTCTGATTACCAACATAACCTCTACCAGCTCCACCTCTTCCCTGATCATACTGTCTTTCCTAAACTAGTTGCACCACGATCCTCCCATCTTTAACAGTAGCTTGATTGTGTGGGTTAGATGCTGTTCTGAGGTTGTTGTTGGTTTGTGGGAGAGAATTCATGTTTTGACTAATCAGAAGAGCTAGTTGATTAATGATGTTACCCACGTGTGCATCAGCATCAGCTTGTTTGAACATAGGATCAGGAATGAGTTTGTGATTACCATTACCCATGGGTATGACTTGTGAGGCTTAGGTTGTGATTTCGATGTTTGAGTAGAAGGCAGTTGAGTCATTAGATGAGCTTGTCTCTCCCTGGTTGGTTTTGAACTGATTAAGAATCATTTTTTCAAACATAGCATGTCTCTCATTCTGAAGGAGGAAGGCATAGAGTTGCTCATAGTTTGTATTCTTCAATCCTTTAGTGAGCTTCACAGAGGTGACAAATTTGTGCCATTCGGGATTCATGTTGTTCACAAATTTTGAGTTCAGCTGAATGTTAGGCATAGTCATTCTGATGTTCCTCATATCATTCACCAGCTTATGAAATCTCACATAGTACTCATAGACACTCTCATCTGGTTTCATCTTGAAGTTTTCAAATTTGTCATAGAGTTGTGATTCTCTGTCTTCCATAGTTAATTCAGAACCTGAGAGAAGCATCTTGACATTATCCCATACTGCCTTTGCTTCGGTGTTGTGATTGATCAGCTTGTAGATGTCTTTAGGAAGACCTTGAAGAACAATGTTAGAAGCCCTGATATCAGCATCGAATCTCTTTTTCTCCTTATCATCAAGCTCATCATACATCTTTGGTCTGTCCATTCTGTAAATCAGAGTTCCATCTTCAGCAGTATCAAGTACATCTCTAGTCGTCTCAACCCGATACGGTCCTTCATCAATGGATTTGAGAATGTTGACTCCATTTTCTTTTCCAAGACAGTACAATCTGATTCGTTGAGCCCAAGAGTCGTAGTCAGTTCTGTCAAGCATGGGTGGACGAGTATCTGAACCAGCTGCTTGAACATCCTCGGCAACAGTGGAGATGATAGTAAGAACGTTTGTAGACATGTTTCAAGCTCTACGGGATTTTACTATTCTTTGATTAAACCGGGAAATTGATTCTTTCACGGGATTTTACTAAACCAAAAGAACAACCGTAAGAATGTATCACGAAGAAGTAACAAGCCTAAATAAATAAGTACCTAACTACACAACTCGCTTAATTAACAACTCGCTTAAGTAATCAACTCGCTTAATAGCCAAGTCGCATCAGCATCAACTCGCAACACAATCAACTCGCTTAATGAATCAAGTCGCTAAATAGCCAACTCGCAACACAATCAACTCGCTTGAACACTAAGTCGCTTAAACTAACTCGCTAACATTACAACTCGCTAAATAGCTAAGTCGCTTTAGATCTCAAGTCGCTTAAAGAAACAACTCGCTTAGAACCCAAGTCGCATAAATATCAACTCGCTAAGCAGCTAAGTCGCATGTACCAACTCGCATCAAATAACAAAGCAACTCGCTTTGAAGAAACATAAGTCCGAGACTCAACTCGCTTAGTCCTTCTTTCACAAATAACCACTTTATCAATCCAAAACAACCAAACCACAATGATTTAAGCCTTCCAATTCAAAACATAACCACATATGATGATCCTAAACACAAAAGTACAAGCAAAATTCAAACTTTACCACTAGAATTTGTCCAAATGAATCAAACTCTCCTAAACCCTTAATACACCAAAAACCTTATGAAATCCACCAAAACAAAGAGCATGAAAGATGAATGATCAAACCATGGCTCTTGATACCAATTGTAAGATATTGGATTTCACAAACACTCTAAACCATGATCAAAGTAGGCGTATAAGTATGTTAGAGAGAGAAAGTTCTAGTGAGAGAAAGGAAGAGAGTTGGGAACTATAGTGAGAGAAAGAAAATATTATTATGAGCTCCAACTCTCTACCTTGGGAGGTAGAGAGTATTTATAGTCTTACATAAAACGCCACACAACGGGCTGTGGATCAGGCATACAGTGGGTAAAGACCCGTCCGTCCTCCACGGTGTTACTTAACTAAATACTACTTAACTTAAAATAACTACGACTACGAGCTTTCTAACGATTACATATACTTGAGGTGACCGACTCTTTAATACCTGGAATTTCTAATTCTTAACAAATATTATAAGCTATTTATAACTGTAGTGTTGTACGGTAAGAGTCTGCCAAACTGACCTTTTCAACATCTCGCCAAGCCACAGGGTATGTTGTGCCATTTGAATAAGTGGTAGGCATTTTGCCATCTAGGATTTGAGTGCAGAAATTACACCCTGCCAAAGCCCAATTTGAGTGCAGAAATTTTGCCATCTAAAATTGTTCTTAAGACCAAAAACTAATAACTCTTTTCAATCATCTTTCATTCAAGTAAAAAAGAATGTAACAATACTGAAGTTGGGACAAAATCACTCACTCTTATGTCAAGGCCTTTTAATCTGCTTCTCTGAATTTTACCTCTGTCGCAAACAGCTGAGGGCAGAAGCCCAGACAGATTCTTCCTTGTCCTCTGCCTGCAATGATGGTAAGAAATTCACTAAAACATAATATATATTACTCACCGCAAGGATAAAACTTTAACTACAAACAAAGAAGGTTCTATAAAGCTGACTAGCTTAGAACAACATGTTAATGATAAAACATCAATAAACATGTTTACAATCATACTTGTAATGTTTACATTCAGTGAAGAGACAAGCAGAATTATACATATAAAGACCAAGTGTAAGGCTAGAGAACTACATGAAAAAACATTATTCTCACATCGACAAAGGGCTTAACAGTCATGAGACCATTACGACCCGCAACTTGTTCCTAACCTAAACAATATTACTGATAGTCCTCCCTCACTATCAGAGATCCTCCACAGAAATTACCCTAGTGCCAATTCATGCCCACCTTTGCAACTTACTCCATTTGTGAATAGTTTTGTCGGTGTAAAGGACAATTTGCAAGTCTTGAATCCCAAAGAAAATTACCTTGTTAAGTTTATTAGCATCAGTTTCGACAATAAGGAATTTGATAAGCCTAGCTTCTTTCTGTTGTGCCAAGAACCATACATCATTTAGCACATTCATTATTGTGACTTCAGTTAAAAAAGTACGTCCAAACGCCCCTTTTAGACTGAAAATAGTAGATATAAACTTCAACAGCTACTTGAAAAGCTTAAGATCAGATATAAAAGCTTAAAGGTTAGAAGTACTTGTATGCTAGAGAAAATCAATTCAAACAATACCTTAAAATATCATAGAAAAGAAGTCCTAACAAGCTATAGTTGCTCCATTTGCAAATCAATGTCTCATATTCAGAACACCATTCCTACTAAATATATCTAGAGTATGAAACAAGATATAATAATTTAGATACAATAATCAATACCAAGCCTGATTCACATGTTTTTTAGCAGAACATAATTGCATCAAATTAAGAGATTTACAAAACCTGAATTTCGGTTTAGGGGTGATAACCCTAATTTTGACTTTCATCAAGGGAACAACCACAAATGCAAATTTAACTAAAATTACAGATTAAATCGAAGATAAAACACATTAAGTAGATAATAATAAAAGATTGTGTTTGGATACGAGCAATTTTGAGAGGATTTATTTTTTGACACTTAAGTAGATAATAATAAAAGATTTCTTCAGGTGATTTGAATTACCTGTAACAAGAAGGTTCAATTGTGTTGGAATCACTCCTAAACCTTAATTCAAGTGTTTGTTACTCATATGTAATAGGTAGCTTATTATGACCTTTATGTTTGTTTAAGGTCAAGCTTATGTAGAAGGCCCATAAGCTTAGGCCCATGTCCAATAAGGAAAAGGGAAGGAGTAGGAGTGTTGCCCTAGCTCCTTGCCTATAAATACTATGTAATAACCCTCACTTGAGGGTTGGTTGTTCAAGTTATTTCTTTCACTCACTCTCTACGCATAACCGTTTCCTTTATATCGTGTGTGTGTGTTTGGATACTTGTTCAATCGCCTTTATCTCTTTCTAGTAAGCTTGTGTTGTAAAACTAGTGACCTAACAGTGGTATCAATCGCCTAATAGTTAGGTGAACGTATTGTTTGAAGTGAGTTTTGGTCTCACGCTTAACTTACGGTTCATAAACTTTGGCTTGCTTAAAAATGCATTTTTTACACTTTTTATTCCAAGATTCTTGTACTTTCAATGTTATAAGGTGTTAAACTTACTGTTTTTGGCAAAAAGTTTTGAACTTTATGCGTGGATCATTGTTTTTCAACTAGTTTTTGAACGAGGGTGTAAACCTACGTGTAACTGTTTTGAGAGCTTTGGATCATCAAGTTTCACACTTTTTTGTCATTTTGGTGTTATTGAAGCTATTTCATCATACAAAAACTTGTTTAGAAACAGCATTGGGCAAAATCAATTTTACAAGTAATCTTACGCGTATCAAAACCCTAATATTACGCGTAAGTTATTCCTTGGCTTGATCTTCGTTTTCGTGGTTTACTCCGTGTTTTCTTGCTTGGATAAGCCTGAAAATACGTCGACTTTGGATATCTTTTGCACTGTGATAGTGTAAAAGATCATTTGGGCAAAACCCTAAACTTACACATAAGCATAAAGCTTACGTGTAGAAATCCTACGCATAAGATTCATCTTACGCCTAAGCCTAGTCTTACGCATAAGGTAATCCTACGCCTAACTTTCTACGCCTAACTTTGTGTCTACGCATAACTTTAGTGCATTTACCCTACTTACGCGTAAGCTAAAACTACGTGTAACTCTATTTGTTACGCGTAACTTTGGTATTTTTACGCATAAGTCCCACTTGGTTTCTTGTGATTTCTACGCCTAAGGACACTTCATCAACAAAGGTTCATTCGACTACAAAGATCCATTTTTACCAATACAAGTTTTCAACATGTCACAACCACTATACTCTAACTATTTCCCTTACACTTATCCTCCTCAACAAGCAACTCAACCAACCGCCTCAGTCACACAAAACGATCATTCACAGCAACACTCTCAACAAAATCAATTGGTTCCATACAACAACAACAATGCTCAACCAATTGTCAGTGAAGCTAATGAGGACATCGATCCGTTCGAAGCATTGCAACAAGGATTTGTTATGATTGCTAATGCTTTTGGCCGTTATACCAACAAATCCAACAATCGTATTCGTTCCTCATCTAACACACGAAATCAGGTTGTTGTAAACAATGGACGAGTTGAAGTTCAGAATCGTGGTTATGGTCGTCAGATGGGCGGTGGTAAAGGGTTTAATGATGTGGGTCGGAATAACAACAGAGCTCAAGTGGTGGAACAGGGAAATACTCAGAATGGGTTGACAGGTCTTCGATGCTACAACTGTAATGAAAGGGACACCTGGCTAATGCATGCCCAAAGCCGAGGACTAGGGGCAGTGCTTATTTCAAAGAGGCTCTTCTTTTGGCTCTTAAGGATGAAGCTAGTGGATCTCTCACAGACAAAGAACAGAGTTTTATGGCAAATGCAGACTCAGATGATGATATGGAGGACTTGCAGGCAAATGCAGCAGTTATGTTGATGGCTAATATGCATGAGTTACACATGAGTGACACAGGCCCAGTGTATGACACTGATGGCTTGTCTCAGGTAACCGAACAAACCATATTTATCTCTGATCTAATATCTCCGCCAACATCTGAATCCGGCAAGGCTCAGAATATAAAATTGATGATACTGTTATGAGTGTTGTTGAATATCATCATCAAGAGGAATTCGATGCAGAAGACGAGAGTCGATCAAAATTAGAAACTGTTGTTTACAACAAACTTTTTAATTATAAAAAAGCGGTCACTTTCGTCACACCAACGGATTCTACTAACACACCAAGGGTTATCATAAAAACGTCTGAGTCTTCTAATGTTAATCCCCAACCAGATTATGCACAAATTTATGGTCCTTTACCTTCCATTAGTGAAGTAAACTCAAAACCTGAAAATCGAAAAATTCTTAGATATTTTGACATTTTCATGGCTGACCTCAAAACTTTAGAACATGAGATAGAATATCATTCTGAAATCAAGGTTCAACATTTTCAATCGCCTCTGGCGCGAGAACAAAGAGACATCTTTCAGAAAAATCTTTTACCTAATGTTAAAATTTTGAAAAATTGTGCATTATCTTGGGAACGGGACTTTCATAAGGAACTTGGAGTGATGAAGGTCGTTTTCGAGAAAACAGAAACATCTATTTCTAATACTAAACGTAAAAAGAAAATGTTGAGAAAAGATGTTGATCGAATCTTGAATGATGTTATATGTGCTGATATCCACAATATTGTGTTATTGAATTATGTGTCATATGCATCTGATTATATCTCTGCTGATACTGTTAACTCTGTGGTAACTGTTGAGAATACTGATAATGTGCTTCAGATCGAGTCTTTAAAAGCTGAAAATGAACGATTGCTTAACGAACTTTCCAATGCAAAACGTCGTCTTAATTGGTGTCAAAAAGATATTCACAATCAACAACTTGTGTTTCAAAACAAAATCGCTCAGTTGCGTACAAAATCTTCTGATCCTAAAATTGAGCAACTGGATGATCAAAACGTGTCTTTGAAAAGTCAAATCTCAAAATATGAACAAGAACTTGTAAAAGTTAAACAGGAATATGGTATCATATTTGATTTACTCAATAAGACTCGTCATGAAGCATCAAATGAACTTGATCACTATCTTGCACACACTAGAGAAGTCATGAATTTTGTTGGAAACATTCGTTCTGAAAACCAAGATTTGATTCACACTATCTTTAAGTTAAGAGAAATGTTAGGAAAGTATGAACAACTTCCGCCTACCGTGATAAAGAGAATAGCACCAGTAACACTTAGTAATCGTGAACCTAGAATCCCTACTGCCAAATCACAAGTTGCTAACGTGCTTCCTTCTACTGAAACAGGAATAGTTGCGTCTTTTCCAAACGTCCGCACTTCACAGCCTAGGAGCACTCAATCAAAGAATAGGAAGTTGCGACCTAAGAAAAGATCAATAAGGAATGCTAAAGTAGAAGAACACCCTAGGACTATGAATAAGACTCACGTTGCTTCCACTATAGACATTGCGTCTGGCAAATGTAATAGAAATAGTGATGTAACGAATGCTAAACCTTTAAGTACTTTTGATATTCAGTCTGATGCACCTTGTGTTATTTGTCGTAAAAGTATGAATACTGATTGTCATGACAAATGTGTTGCTAAAGCTATAATCTCTCGTTTACGGAATCCTAAGAATCGGAATACCTCTAGGCCCACTAATCATTCTAAGTCTGTGCTTGGTAGACCGCATTCTTTAGATTCTAAGGCAAGCATTGTTGTCCCTGTAGCTCCTGTTTCACCTCCTAAGAATGTAGTATCACCTAGTGCATTCACTAAGACTAAAGCAAATAGTAGTTATAGATGGCAGAAATGGATATATAACACACTCGGATTTATATGGATGCCTAAAGTTATTGATGTGTGTATGTCTATTATAACTGCTTCGGAACCCTCTAACATTTCGGGTTCCACATCTACTTCTATTCCATCTGTGTCGTCTGTGTGTAATGCAGGTGATACAGATCATTCTCTGGATTGTTGATAGCGGATGTTCCCGACACATGACAGGCAACCTTAAACTGTTATCAAACTTTATTGCAAAGTTCATTGGCACTGTCAGATTGGGGAAAGATCACTTCGCAGCTATCATGGGCTACGGAGACTATATCAATGGGAACATCGAAATCAGCAGGGTTTACTATGTGGAAGGCCTCGGTCACAATCTGTTTTCAGTAGGTCAGTTTTGTGATGGAGATTTGGAGGTTGCTTTCCGGGAGAAAACTTGTTTCATTCGTGATCTACAAGGAAATGACCTTATGTCTGGCTCGCGTAATTCTAGTCTTTACACTATCTCTATGCAAGACATGGTTGCTTCATCTCCCATCTGCTTACTTTCAAAGGCAACATCAACAAAATCCTGGCTATGGCACCGTCGTCTCTCACATCTAAACTTTTAAACCATCACCAACCTTGATCGACACAAACTAGTTGAAGGTCTCCCACGATTCCGGTATTCAAAAGATCACCTTTTCTCAGCCTGTGAACAAGGGAAAAGCACTCGTGCTCATTTTCCTTCAAAGGTGGAACACAGCTCTCAGCATGTGCTTCATCTTCTTCACATGGATTTGTGTGGCCCGATGCGCGTGCAAATGATCAATGGCAAACGCTACATCTTAGTAATTGTTGATGACTACTCACGATGGACTTGGGTCTACTTTCTTCGAAGCAAAGACCAAGCTCCACAAATGATCATCACCTTTCTCACGAAAATACAGGTTCAGCTCCGACACACCGTCAGACAAATCAGAACAGACAAAGGAACTGAATTTGTTAACCAAACCCTTCGTGCATTTTATGAGAAAGTGGGAATTCAGCATCAGACATCTATTGCACGAACACCAGAACAAAACGGTGTTGTTGAAAGACGAAACTGAACGTTATTGGAATCTGCAAGAACAATGTTAATCAATGCTAAACTTCCAGATTACTTGTGGGCAGAAGCTGTATCTACTGCATGCTATACTAAAAACCGTTCTATGATCACAAAACGTCACAACAAAACACCTTTCGAGCTTGTCCACAACCATAAACCAAATCTCAAACACTTTCATGTATTTGGATCCCTTTGCTATCCAAATAATGATCGTGATGACTTTGGAAAACTCAAAGCCAAAGATGACATTGGAGTCTTTATTGGATATTGTGAGAATTCTAAAGGTTACCGGATCTGGAATCGTCGTACAAAACAGGTTATGGAAACGATTCATGCTCATTTTGATGAACTCACGGAAATGGCTTCTGAGTATAACAGCTTAGAACCCGGTCACAACCGCTTAAACTTTCCTCAACCCCCATCATCAGCTGAACAAAGCCCCCAGCTCACTCGCCAACAAATGGAAAGGTTATTTGCTCCGTTGTTCAGTGACGATATTGATGAACGTGCTCAAGGTGTATCCGTTGTTTCCGCTGCTCAACCTGATAATACTCTTATACCTGATACACCTGCTACAACAACTACTGTTGAAGAAGCACCACCAGTTGACTCCACCACAACAGTTGAACAAACCGCTTCCAACAGTGATGAAACGGATGATGATGTTCTTAATGAAGTACCCCCACCTGCAGATTTTGATCCAAATGCGTTCTTTAACCCGTTTGCTAATGACACTGCTACACCTGATGTCGCGGAATCATCAACAAACCATTTGAATCCTCAGAATCTGCACAATGTATACCAACATCAACCCTCTACACATCGATGGACAAAAGACCATCCTCTGGCAAATATTATTGGCAACCCGAATCAACCAGTCGTTACGAGACAACGTCTTCACACAGATGGTGAACACTGCATTTATGCTCTCACTGTCTGCCAATCTGAGTCTAAAAACATTAAAGACGCAATGACAAAAGACAACTGGATTGAATCCATGCAAGAAGAACTCAACCAATTCAAACGTCTTGAAGTATGGGAACTGGTTGAAAGACCAACAGGGGTCTACGTCATTGGTCTCAAATGGATTTGGAAAAACAAATTGGATGCTGAAGGGAACGTAATCTGAAACAAGTCACGTCTAGTTGCTAAGGGTTATCGTCAGGAAGAGGGAATAGACTTTGAAGAATCTTTTGCTCCGGTTGCTCGTCTTGAGGCTGTTCGGATATTTCTCGCGTTCGCGGCTCATATGAATATGACGGTCTATCAGATGGATGTCAAAACTGCGTTTCTCAATGGACAACTTAAAGAAACGGTTTATGTCAGCCAACCAGATGGATTCGTTGATCCTGAGTTCCCGAACCATGTCTACAAACTGAACAAAGCTCTGTATGGTCTCAAACAAGCTACTCGAGCATGGTACGATAAGCTATCATCTTTCCTCATTGCTAATAATTTCACCAAAGGTTCGGTCGACCCTACTCTTTTTATACAATATCACGGGGCACATATCTTAATTGTTCAAATTTACGTGGATGACATCATTTTTGGGTCTACACATAAAAAGTACTCAATCGCTTTTGCAAACTTAATGAAGAAAAATTTTGAAATGTCCATGATGGGTGAACTTAAGTTCTTTCTAGGACTGCAAGTTCATCAATCACCCCGTGGTATTTTCTTGAGTCAGTCCAAATATGCCCTTGAATTTTTAAACAAATTTGGAATGAAAGCCTGTGACACTTATGCCACACCAATGACTCATACTAAGAAACTAGACGCTGATTTACATGGGAAATTAGTTGACCCTACCAAATACTGAAGTATTATTGGGTCTTTCATGTATCATACAGCTAGCAGACCTGATATTGTATTTTCCGTTTATCTATGCTCCCGTTATCAGTCGCGACCAACTGAAACCCACCTCTCTGAGGCTAAAAGAATCCTCCAATACATCAAGGGAACCATTAACTTGGGGATCTGGTATCCGAAAGATTCTGGTTTTGAACTAATCGCTTTTTCAAACGCTGACCACGCAGGATGCTTAGACTCAAGGAAAAGTACTTCAGGAGCACTACAATTTCTTGGTGATAAACTGGTGTCTTGGCAATCGAAGAAGCAGAATTGTACATCACTGTCATCAACCGAAGCATAATATGTAGCCATGTCCACGTGTTGTGCTCAAGTCATCTGGATGAAAACACAACTCAAAGACTATGGTTACGTATTTGACAAAATCCCGATGTACTGCGACAATCGGAGTGCCATTGCGATCTCGTGCAACTCAGTTCAGCACTCGAAATCAAAGCACATCGATCTATGCTATCATTTCATCAAGGACCACGTGGAACAGGGTACAGTTGAATTATACTTCGTGGGTACAGAATACCAATTGGCAGATCTTCTTACCAAAGCCTTGCCTCCCTCTAGGTTTAATGAGTTGGTCCACCGGATTGGTATGAGGTGTTTGACTCAAGAGGAATTGGATGACCTCCTAAAACAGTCTTAAAAACCTGTCAAACACCAAAATATCTTTTGTAAATAATTTTTCAAAAACAAAATACAAAAATATAAAACCTGATAAAACAACAAAAATATTCTTCTAATCTATTTTTCTTTCAACATGGCAAGTGCATTTCTTTCGTCAACACTTTAATCTTTCAAAATTCAGTATTTTTCCGATCAAGTGTTGAGGGGGAGAAAATAATCACTTAACTGTTTCAAAACATTTGTGTACTTGCATGTTATCATATCCTGGTTGTTTCTTTTATCAATGGTGGTAAATTTTTCTGGTTCAATGACACTCCTCGGACTAAAATTTATAACCTTTCATTATTTTCTTAAGTCGAGGGGGAGTGTCGTCAAGTTTCTTTCTTAAAATCTTTGTTTGATAACCAAAACGGAAGTTAAATGGCTTTGTATGAAAAAGGAAAAGGTGGAGGGACCAAAACTGTCAAAATGTTAAAGTTACTTTTAATAAAAACACCTTCCACCTAACTTATCCTTCATATTTATTACTTACACCTAAAACATCCTACGCCTAAGAATTGTTCTTCAAATCTGTGTTTTGGATCATCATTTTGTAAGTTGTTTCATAATCTTAACGTGTTTTTAAACATTGGTTTTGATTTTTACATGAATCCAACGGTCAAAACGTTGTATAATCTTGTTTTTGTATTCTACGCATAAGCGTTTGAACTCATGATCAAGATTGTGTGTTTGTGGTTAAAAGGATTGTGTCAAAACATGTTTTTAACATCAATGATACTAAATTTATCCTCTAAATCCACCCAGAAACACGAATTGATGGGTTTTCAAAATTAGGGTTTATGCGTGGTTTTGGGCGTTTTCAAATATGAATGTTTTTGGTCAAAAGGATTGTTGTGTGATGTTGTTATCATATTGAATTAATGATTTCCAAGCCCTATAACAACCCAGAAACACTAATTGATCAAAAATTGGAATTTAGGGTTTAATGTTCTTAAGTTTGGGTATTTTTGATTCACTGAGAATCGGGTGTTAAAACTTGGTTATTAGACTCTCACAACACCTAAGACCTACCAGAAAACGTTTGGTGCAAATCCTATGGTTAGAAATCTTATGCGTAATTCATAAACTTTAGGGTTTTGACTTACGCGTATGACTTTCTACGCGTAACCTGTTTAACATGTTTTCATGCCATGATTTGTTGTAAAATGAATATATGTGTTAAGATTGATGATATGATGATCTTATTTCAGGCTTGCTACGCATAAAACTCAGAATCAAGGTCGATTGTTACTCTACGCATAAGGATCACCTTACGCGTAGAAAGTTATGCGTAAGAGAAATTTTACGCGTAACTGTTACGCGTATGGTTCTACAATGGGACTACGCGTATCCTGTGAAGGATATGCGTAAACAGTGACCTCTACGCATAAGGTCTACTCTTACGAGTAAGCCTTACGCGTAAGGTTTTTATACGCCTACGCGTAAGCTCTACGCATAAGGTCCCCTTTTCCTACGCGTAACATTTCTTACGCGTAAGTTAGGATCCTACGCATAAGCTTTCGTCTACGCGTATATCACTCCTGTTTACGCGTAACTTTGCCAAATCTACGCCTAAGCCTTGATTGACCTTCATTATGAATTGTTACGTGTACAAACTTGTTAATAAACAAATCATATCGTCACGAAACCAATAATGTCACTAATATACTTAAACGTTTAATATGTTGTGAACTATAAGTGATAACATAAACTTTAAAACTTAAAGTTAACTAACTCACGAAATGTTTCACGACGTCATTGGACTATTGGACAAACAAGTGACTTAGGACTCGTAACAATCATTAACACTGTACATTCAATAATTAGACAATAAAAACCTTCTGTTGACTAACATTATGTCTTTCGATATGTTGGTTCTTTTGGCTAATGTTATTTCAGATCACGACATGGCTGCTCAAATGAATGTGGATGCACCAGAAGTTCTCACAATTGCTGACATCTTCCCTAATGGCTATCCGAGAAAGATTGGAAAGAACAACCTTAGGGTTGACTTTGAAACCCTCACATGCTCAGAATCTTCTTGTCTCATTGCTATGAATATTCTTAAGAATCATCCCTACCAGAACATGCTCTCACACTCTGCTACAGTACTAGAGATCTACATTCAACAATTCTGGAATTCAATGCAAATGATCAAGGGTCAAAGTGCAGTGACTGTAACTATCAATCACAAACAAGTCACCATCACTCATGCAGACTTACGGGCTGCTCTTCTCATTCCAGAAATCGTGCCAACCGACTTCTATGCCACACCTACTGAGGAGACAGTTCTACAATTCTTGATTGATATTGGCTATGATGAAGCTTCAGGAATTATCTCTAAGCATTCTCATGTGGAGCTTAAGAACATTCCTCAACCGTGGAGAACCCTCTACATCATCATCACCAAATCGGTCTCTGGTCGTGACAGTGGCTATGAGCATCCCAAGCTCATGGAACTGCAAATCTTCTGGTCATTAATCAACAATAAGGACATCGAAATTAAAGCTCTGATATGGGATGACATGATGACATTTCTCAAAAAACTTGTCTCAAAGATTCCCTATGTCAGATACACAAAACTGTTGATCCAGAGAGCACTTGGACTTCATCCTGATATCCCTAAGAGGCTCAATGACCCCGACAATCACGACAAGTTGACCGAGCCTATCCTATCTGTCAGAATCAAGGAATCGTCAACAAAGAAACATGGTGCATTGTTACCTGATCACCTACTGACTGACAAAATCAAGAAGCTTGAAACGTACAAAAGGTATCGGGTAGCAATAAGAGAAGGCAAAGTTGGTCATCTCGATGAAAAGCCTTCTGGAACACCTACTCGGAGAACCAGAAGAGGAAGTGCTGGAAGTGCAGTTAACACAGAGAGTCAAAGGAATGTCCCAAAGAGGAAACCTGCTCCAAAGAAGAAAGTTCCCTCTCAGGAAGCTGTTCCTATTCCTACACCTAAACCACCAAGAAAGCTACTGGACGAAAGCTCTGAAGATACACAATCAGACGAGGAGGTCCACTACTCTGAATCTGCAACCGAACCACCTCCCTCAGTAGCAAAACCTCCCAGTCCTCCAGCTGAACATGGAAAAGGGAAGACTCCTGTACTTGTGCCTTATGAAGAAAGCTCAGATGAAGAAGAAGAGCAACTGGATACTTCGTACAGGAAGAAGTTCAAATTCATTAGACTCCAACATGTTGCGAAGGAATTTGCAAAGGATCAAATGGGTGGCCCTGGAGGTTCAAGTGGTGCTGCCCACTCTAAACCATCTCCTGATGCAGTTAATCGACCCGATAAGGGAGCTGGTGCCACCACTCTTCTGCAACAACAACAACTTTTGGAGGATTCTATTGATTATGAGATTGAGGAACCAGCAAAAGAAAAGACTGAGGAAATACCTGCTGATGAAACAAAGACTAATGACAAGGCTATGTCTAAGGAGGAAACTTCTGAACCCCCTAAGGACCCTGAGTCTCCTCATGTCTCCTCCTCATCAGACTCATCATCTCATTCTTCGCCACCACCATCTAAAAGATCAACCAAATCAACATCCAAATCAGTGAAGAAGCCAACTCGATCTTGGATTTCTCATGCTCATAAAAGAATTGGGAATGTTGTCAAACAAGTCAGAAAGAAAGACATGCTCTACAGGAAGATGAATTTCTACGCTGATCAGATACAGTATATTCATGATGATATCGACAAGATGCAAGTTGAAAGGAAGTATGTCCAGAAGCTTATGAAAGATGATCTTCAAGGGAAAATGGACGAAATGATCAAAGGATACACTCACCAGTTCCTTATGGAGGTCGTTCCGAAACTGACAAAGGAGATGTATACCAGACAACTGTATCCAAATCTCTTGAATCTAGCCAAACAAGCCATGAAATCAACTCCGATGAATTTAAGCATCAATCCAGTTGAATCCACAATTTTCTCAAATGATGAATTGGTGAACCGGCTAGTAGCGCAAATGTCGAAACGCTTTGCAATGTTTGCCTCACACGAAGCTAAACTGTTTGAAGCTCTACTGGAATACCAACTCAGGTCCGCATTCCGAGAAGAAGTTGTAAGGCCCAAACGTTCAAGAGATGATGAAGACAAAGATCAGGATAAGGATAAAGAGCCCAAACGCACAAAGAAGTCTGATGAATCATCCTCTATTCAGTACTCGATGCAACCTCCACCACAACGGACTCCTGCTCAACAAAGATCTTCTCCTCCCTCTTCTGCAAATAAACCTCATGATCCTGAGACACCACCCCAGATTCAGAGAACCAGTGACCACTTTGAATATACGGGTGGTGACGATGAAGAATACCATGAGCCCCAACAACAACCCGCTTCACCCGACAAAGTACAGAAACCAGCACCCTCATCTAGGCCTAAGAAACAGAAGAAGAAGGCGCCCACGGCTGACGTCGTATCATGGCTAGATGAAGACACAACAGAGGAATTTGAATGGTTTTCTACACTTGTCAATTCCACTCCCTACCCTGAAGAAGGTCAAGATCTGGTAGACGGTAATACTTTGGAGCATGCTAAAATTCTGCAAGAAAAGTTCAAAGTAAAGAAGATGACGAAATCCGAGTTGAGGCGAATCAAGAATGAAGCTTTTCAACTATGGAAAGATAGCTCAGAAAGTGCCATCGAGGTCGAATATCACCTTGAAAACATTGCTCGAGCTATGTCTAATAACATGGATTGGCTCAACCCAGAAACAAACATCGACTTTACCAAGCGGGACAACCCTCCATATTACACCGACTGGTCTAAACCACTACCAACGATCGGCAACCAGATCAGCCTAGGATCCCATTCAGATATTTCTTCAACAAAGACTTGGAATTTCTTCTTCACGGTGGCGATGGTTCAAGAAAATACGCTACATCCTTGACACTTCCATTCCCAGCAGCCGAATATTCAAACTGCATAGCTATCGAGGAAAGAGCTAATCACTTGTTCTCCAACAAAGTGGAAGCATACGACCGAGATGCAATGTACGGGATTCATCATTGGCCGGAACGCCGAAGAATCTACTACAGAAGCTGCCAGGTTCAGAAGTCTCAACATGCAGTGTTCAGTACTAAGGATATCGTTGCCATCAAACACGTTGATCTTTCGACCAAATGGGACTACACTTTTCTCAAGAAGATTGTGGTCAAAAGGCAAGATGAACGGGATTATGCATTCTCTGAAGCTGACTTTGAAAATTTGTCTATCAACGACATTGAAGACATGTACCTTGCCAAAGTACAGGGTCGCATGAGGCAATTTTCAACTGAAGTACAACGTGAATTCATCAAGTCACTGCTCATCTTCATCAGACGCATAGTCATCAAAGAACGTGTAGAAGATCTCCAGCTCGCAGTTGAATCATATCAGACCCGTGTCAACTTCACTCCACCTCAGTTTGATCTTCCCGACATCAACCAGCTCTCACAATATACACTCATCAGCAAACCATTCGGCGTCGTTTACCGTAGTGAACTTCAACGAAATTGCTTAATGGTGTGTAGTGGTCTTCACAAGTTTGGGGATCACACTTTGAAGATGGTTAGGGACGGATTGGCTTATAGGTTGAAGGATATACGTCAAAAGATTGGGTCTCCTAAGCGATGGAATTCTCAGGATCGAAGGGATGTGAGGAGGATCATCAAAATGATTGATGAACGGTTGTATAGAAGGGATCAGTTCAGAAGATTGGAAAGCTATGTTGGTGGTCGACCCAGGATTAACATCGCCGGCTTTCAACGCCCGATTCACACTCCTGGCGACATCTCTGGACTACCTGGTACCCCTTAAACTGCTTCTTTCATTATTACTTTGGATGTATGATTTATATATGTCTATGGCTTGTGCACACATAACAGTGTACAACCCGTTCTTGTCAAGAAAGGACCCTGTGGTACACTTCAGTGCCACAATCCTTATAAAAGGAGCGAAAGCTTCTTACTTTTGAGTAAAACCTATCAAACCTTTCATTTTTCAAGGTTTTGCTCAAAAGGAGAAGTACTTTCCCGTATGATTTTCAAAACCTCAACCGTTTATATCACTTGTTGAGGGGGAGTATTTGAATTTAAACTTTGTTCACAAATTGTTCATAGTGGTCATCTTCCCGCAACACTCGAAATGGTCATATTTATTCTCAACTTTTCAAAAATAACATTTTATATGCCATTTTTTAGGGGGAGAAAATTATGTGATAAGAAATATGTTGTGTAAATTCAAATGAATCTTTGTGTAATAGACTTAACCAACGAATTGACGCTACTAAACTGTTAGTAACTCGAAAAGACTTGTCCGGGACGGGTAATAATTTCAAGCTAGTTCTCTAGTAATGTAAACGTGTCTCGTAAAGGACTTGTCCGAGTAGAAAGTACCATTCGAGAATCTCTTGGTAGACATGAACTCTGACGGGTATGACAACCTTTCGAGGCTTGTCTACACCTTCAAGGTAGTTATTAGAGCTAGTTGTCACCTAAAAGCTGACAATGTAACTCTTTAACTATGCAACGTAACCGTGTCTCGCGGGGGAGTGTCTATCTTGAGTTGATCAATTCAAAATTGCGCGCTCTTCCCACACAGTGCAGATTTTCGTCAAAACTCTAAAGCACATGTGGAGGGGGAGTATTTCTGCTAAAAGATAAAACTCTCACAGTGGTTCAAACATGTTTTTCATTTACAAACCCTTGGAGAGATTTTCTTGAAAATTGGTTTTATGGCAACATAGGTTAGTCATGGAGTGATAAGGTGACTAAGGTTAGGAATAACCGTCCTATGATCCGCCAGAGCCGGAGGGATCTACCCAAGGACATCACAAATAGTTAGTACTTAGAAGTCCTTAGGTACGATTATAAAAAAGGAGAAAATGAGAATCGGAGAAAGAAGGAGTTGAAGAATTAAAAAGAAATGCAAAGAAAAGGGTGAAAAGAAATAGCCCTCCAAATTATTCAACTTAGGGCAGACACCGGGTTCAATTCATATGCTACTGGTTGTCACTTAGTGACGCCGGTATTGAAGATTAAAAGTCGTCATGGACCCAGTGACGCATGCACTACACCTTCTTAGCCACTCAAGTTTCTCTCAAAAGAAGCTTGTTTTATTCTCACAGGGAACCCTACGTAAACTATTGGCTTTCTCTTAGAGATCACTGGTATTGAAGAAGGAGACCCTCTCCCTAGTCTCCGCTCAGGAAAACCAAAACGCACTATTGAGTCTAGAGCCACGAGATTCATCAAAAGATCTCTTAGGTATACTTGACATTTCATCACTTGATGTTCAACAATAAGAACATCAGTGGTACATTATCGAATCCTTCACAGATCTTAGCAATCTGTCGAGAACATTTATGAGAGGTTCACATCTGTGATCCTCAGTGATTGAATGGAAACTCCTGCCATGGTCAACATCAAACAACCCTGACAGCAGGTCACTTCGGTAACTCCCCGTGGATTACGCTTAGTGTGTCTCAAACGGTCTACAGTCGTGAGGTGATGCTTTGGTGTACCTCAGCGACTCATCTGAACTGTAGATGTACTTCGGTACATCGCGTTATCTCACTTGTGGGACTCCAGTTCAGGAACGGCCTTTGTGAGAATTAGAGTTGTGTTTTCACACTATGCTGTTAACACTCTCGAAGTTCAAACTTGTAAGTGCCGGAATCCGCTTATTACTAACCGTTTTAAATGTTTTCTTCTTATGGAAGCTCCGGAGCGGGATGATCGTGCAGATTCTTCTCATGCTCACGCCAACATCATCACTAATGGAAGTTCTATCCAAAAGCAACACAACAGTCAGAATGATTCTTCGTCAAATCAAAGAATCTACAAAGTTAAAGACTTAAAGAACTTCATCAGTACTGAATTCCAACGTCAAAGAGCGTGTGAGCATGTTGAAGAATGACGTGGAGACACTGTAGCGGCGAAGCAGACCTGAGGCAGACTTGATGCAGACAACAACATACTATCACTTTCATCACAAAGAACAATGATCAAAGAACAAAGTTAAAGATGACGTCAAAGCATAACTGTTCAAAGAAAATTATCTCTCTACACTGGGGAGATTGTTCGAATCAAGGCATTCCTTCTCACAAGAAAGAAGAATGTCAGAAGACGTCAAAGCTACTATTACATCAACGCCTTCATCGTTTTTCATCACCAACACTTGAGGGGGAGATTGTTGGAATCACTCCTAAACCTTAATTCAAGTGTTTGTTACTCATATGTAATAGGTAGCTTATTATGGCCTTTATGTTTGTTTAAGGTCAAGCTTATGTAGAAGACCCATAAGCTTAGGCCCATGTCCAATAAGGAAAAGGGAAGGAGTAGGAGTGTTGCCCTAGCTCCTTGCCTATAAATACTATGTAATAACCCTCACTTGAGGGTTGGTTGTTCAAGTTATTTCTTTCACTCACTCTTTACGCATAACCGTTTCCTTTATATCGTGTGTGTGTGTTTGGATACTTGTTCAATCGCCTTTATCTCTTTCTAGTAAGCTTGTGTTGTAAAACTAGTGACCTAACAAATTGTGTGGTGGTGCCGCCGGATGGTGGTGGCGTCGGGTTGTTGGGTGGTTGTGGTGGTGTTAGTTGTGATGGTTTATGTGGAGGAGAAAAGGTGTGTGAGTCTGTGTTTTGTGTGGCCGTTTGATTTTTATTTTATTTTTTTTTTCTTTTTTATTTTTTTTTAATTTAAAATGTAAAATGACCAAAGTATCCTCGTCTATAAATACAGGTTGCCAAAAAATATAAAGTTGCCTAAAAAACAATACAAGTTGTCCAAAAAACAATACCTTACAATACATGACATATACTTTCAAAATACGTACTTGTGTCATAAGTTGTCGGCCACGTGACAGCCCCTGGTTGGGTCCAAGAAAATCGGTGGGCAACTGGTCTAGTTTCAAATTAAAAAAAGGCGTGGTTCGGAAAGTGATAAGCATCAGGACGCCTGGTTTATTTGCCTCATTTTCCCTTGATATAATTGTATATTTCATCAATTAAAAAGCGAGGAATTTGAATATGATCATTACATGCTACAGTAGTTAAATAAGTTAAACAAGTTTAAGGGGATTAAAGATGGTCGGCAACCACATGTCGTTCCTAAAGTAAATGTAAGCATTTAGACTAAAAGTGGCACATTATGAACGTCACTCACAACTCATTATTGTTAATTTGCAATTTGTGAGTATTTGTGTAAGTTTCAACACAACTCATTGTTGCTAATTTGCATGTTGTGTATTGAACGTCACTCAGAACTCATTATTTTTAGGACTAGGATCCTTTAGTGTTTAAAATGAACATAATAAATCATGTTAGTTTGTTACGAGACTCATTATTTTTAGGACTAGGATCCTTTAGTGTTTAAAATGAACATAATAAATCATGTTAGTTTGACTTAAAATAATACAAAAGTCCTACAATAATTACTTTTTCTTTCTCATTCACAATAAACTTAAATATGACTCATCATGTTTATTTTAAACATAGGAAGATTTTAGTCCTTATTCACTAATTAATACCTTTAATTTGTAAGAAGGTGGAGAAAAGAAAGTAAACATAGGTTGATCATGGATTTATATCCTTTCATGTTTAAAGTAAATATACATGTTGATGATATTAATTGGTATTTGGGTGAAAGTAATGATAGGCCTTTAATTTTTACCAAAAGATAGATTACTCCACCTATGTTATTTTCAGTTGCTTAACATAGACATATCATGTTTATTTTTAATATAATATAATCATGTTCCTCTAAGCATAAAGCATTCATGCATGAAACATAACATGAGGATTGGAAAGCAGCTCAATCCATTTGGGATGAAATTATCTAATTTCCTGAAAAATATGTAAGACTTTAATCTCTTCATTTAGAATTTCAAGGTACATATTGTTATTTAGTAGTAAATTCAAGACTAAAAATTATGAAACACATTTCGTTGAAATTATATAAGACTCGTTTTTCCGCGGATTTAAACTTTTTGAAGAAATCATATAAGACTTGTATTTTTCGTGGGTGGTGAATTTTCTCCTGTCTTAGTTTTCATGTAATTGGCAAGAGTTTTTTCATCTTTTTTGTATTTTTCACAGTTAAAGCCTTGTTATTTTATTTCTAGATTTGTATTTGTACTCTTTGGCTTCTACTGCTTTACTAGCAACTATTTTAATATAATTTTGTCGTTAAAAAAAACAAACAAACAAACAAAAAAGGACTAAATCCATTTTCACATTTATTTTCGGACAAATATAGTACTCTCGAATTTCTTTGAACATATGCTCTGTTCTTGCATTTGAACAAGTCATGTTCCACAAGTAGTGATCTTGTGGGCACACATAAACTTCTCTTTATTTGAACAACACACAAAAACTTCTCATCATTGTATTGACTTCAACTTTTATTACCAACTACTTCCACACTATTCTAGCAACTATCTTGGTCCACATTTCCCACCATATATTTTCATTTATTAAGGATATCTATCTTTGGAAAATCATGAAGCTTGGTTTCTTAAATCAACTCATGTTTACTAAAATTATCAGACAGTGAATTTATTATCTGACATATTAGAATGGAAGTATATTTATTGTTTTATTATATGCACCATCAGATTTATGGCATAGATCAAAAGTGAATAACTAAAGATTAATAGCAATAGTATAGTGAGGCCATAAAAGACGGACTCGTAATTTGGGTGTTGCACAAAAGAAATGTTAGGTAACTAAAGTTACACTGTAAGAAACGAAAGTTGCAAAAACTTTTAGAGGTTGCACGAACCATAAAAACGGCAATTTTGAAATCTTTTTACACTTCGTAACCTAAAATTGGGTGTAGCCCGTACCACACCCGACATACATATGAGTACGTCCATGCATAAAAGCATATACAGTACAGAATTCATTCCAAAAACATTACAGGGCTTGATGAAGGTTGGAATAAAATCGTATTTTGATTGCTAAAAGGATATGCAAATATTATTACCAAAGGATAAGATATAGTATGAGTTCTACCAATTTTGACTACTCATATATATCATTAATCGCTATGAGTCTAAAACACCAATAAATCCATTGTGAAATAAAGAAAAGAAAAACCACCCATCCTAGAACAAAATCAAAGCGATTAAAAACAGCACTTTTCATATAACAACATCGAAATCAAAAGATTACCAAAAGAGTATATTTCTATATCACCATGACGGTAATTCAATAAACTACTGAATTACCGTTCATGTGGCGGGACCCAATCAAACTTGGTCTCGTAACCTGGAAACGGGCTAGCCCGTGGAGATGGAACATAACCACTAAACGGGCTAGCTTTCGGGGAGCGCATCGGATACTCATCCGTGCGCTTTCCATCTTTATCATAATAGATCACCCCTGAAAAATCCAATGGTTGACACTTATCACCCATCAAAATCTCCCTTTGCCATAATCCATCATCTTCAAATTTCGCCTCGTCTTCATCTCTTGTGTTTCTCTTCTTTCGATGACTCAATCTCATCGCCTTGTTGCTTATCGACACGATAAGCTTCTTGGGTCGTTGGATCATGGGTGAATTAGGCGAAAATTTTGAGTTATCTTTGATTTTTCGTGAAGCTATGATCGCTTGGTTCGCGCATAGTATCCATAACGTAGTGATCGATTGCAATACACCCGTTGCGATACGTTTAGTCTTGCTACCGGTTGATACATCGCCTGAAGAGTGACGTAATGTTATGGTCTTCATGTTGGAAGTTTTAATGAGATTGTAATATGAGGATGTATGGCCTGGTATTTATAGTAAGAAACTAAAAATGTTTGTAAGGTGACCGGGTATAGCCGGTGGTTTATAGGGTTAAAAGTTAAATGATTGTCTTTTTATGTAATTATATTCTGTGTGTTTTATTAGATCACCAAATATGTAACTTATTAAGGATAATCCGCTTGCTTATCTAATGAATTTTTTATTAGAAAATGAATTGTAGGCCTAAAACTAAAAACAAAATTTAGACCTAAAGATTTGATTGGTTAATTTGAAAACTTAATTGGTTAAAAATTATAAGAGAGAATAAATGTATGACACTTGTCATGAATTATATGAATTATGTCTAATAGTAGGTCTATGTTTTAGGTTTATATATCAACAATCTTTTTTATTTATTTAATTAAAAACTAATAATGGTATGTCAAGCATTATTCCAATTTGACTTTTATGCTAATTATTAAAATAACATTAATATGAGATTAATGTTTGTGATAATATCGTTACTTAATGCTCCGTATAAAGTAAAGTAATGTTTTATTTGTAAATGAAAAAAAAAAAAAGAAAAAAGTATGTTGAGATAAATATATAGTACTCTCTTCTTCTCAACATAAATATTTACTTTCACATTACACAAAATTTTAAAAAAAGTCCATTAACTATACCATCTATCAATTAAATATTATCTTCGAAACACAAAACAAACATTTATTTAGAGACATTCCAAAATAACATAATGGACATCTAATTTGAGACGAAGAAGTACATCATTGTTGTTTGAATAGTTTTCGAAGTAAAATATATTGTTCGTCCATGAGCTTGTAACCAAAATACATGTTGAGTCCTTTTAAAAAATTGAATACACCCAAGGTCCATATTGTTCACTTTTTTGCATCACCCAAGGTTCCTTTGACTGTGTTTCATCAGTCAATGTTCGTTATCTACCAAATGCGCCTTTTTACTCTGAGAACATAATGGTCATTTCATATATTACGAGTATTACTCAAATTCATTTTTGGTTTCTGTCCACATGCCATATATCTTCCTACCCGATATACATCTATAGCACTCGTGCTGCCTCTTTTTTCATCCTTAAACTTTCTTTATAAGATTTATTACAAACCCTAATTGCATGTCACAAATTCACAACATGAAGTTTACATTATAGAAAGCAAGAGATCAATGTATTCCAGTTGATGATACCCATTTGTATAATTCTGCTAAGAAGATATATGGTATGGTTTAGTTATATTCGTTTGAATATCCAATATGTTGAGTTTTTTTATTTTATTTTATTGTTTTCAAATAAAGTTAGATAATGTAATTGGGTTAAAAGTTAAAGGGTTTTGCTAACGTATGTCTATTGGGCACGTATTAACGTCTAAATAAAAGGAATGATTTTGTTCATTTAAGTGAAATTTATAATCAAATATACTAATTTATTTGTTTATTTAATGTGTCTTTAATGCATTTTTTTTAAGGAAAATGATAAATGGACCTAACTAAAGAGGCTTAAAAGGAGACTTAATGCATAAATAAATTGTACAGTAACAGTATTGTACGATTAGGTCTCTTTTTAGTCTCTTTAGTTAGGCCCATGTATCAAAGCTCCTTTTTTAAATCAGAAAGTTTGTGTTTATTAACTATACACTAACTTGTGTATAGTGGGCACTTGTTAGCAAAACTAAAATTTAAATGATTGTCTTTTTATGTAGTTATACTTTGTGTATTTTATTACATCACAAAATATATAACATGTTAAGCAAGGTTTTTAAGATTGGGATACTAACTAGGATCGTTTTTATTTTTGCAAGATCGTGATCGGAAGATCGGATCGGGATCCTTTTTGTAATATTATTCAAATTTACAAATTATTATATATTATAAACACAAAATTATAAATATTTTTATGAAAATGTTGACCTAAATATGTTTAAGAATCACATGTTGTTTTTTAAGTTATATAAAAACATAATCCATAACTTTGTATTTTTTTTGTTTATAGTTCGAGGAAAGTAAGATCGGATCGGATTAGACATCTTAAAATCGTATGGTCAAGATTGACATCTTATGAGGTCTTAAACTTGCTAAGATCTTACGCAAGATCCGGATTGTTTTTGTTTATAGAATCGTAAAATCGTAAGATAATGATCGGGATCCTAACAATAATGCTATTAAGGATAAACCGCTTACTTATCTAATGAATTTTTTATTTAATTATAAATTATTTTATATTGGTATGTCAAGCATTATTCCAATTTGACTTTTTTTGTTAATAATTAAAATAGCATTAATATGTGGTTAAATGTTAGTGATAATATCGTTACTTAATGCTCTGTATAAAGTAAAGTAATATTTTATATTTGTAAATGAAAAAAAGAAGAATGTTGATAAATGGTATGTCGTTGTTGTTTGAATAGTTTTTAATAACATATTAATATTAGTAAAATCATGTAAAATAAAAGTTGCGACTAAAGACATAAAATAAAACCGAAGCTAATTAACAGACATTCCGCTTTTAGCAAAGCGATTGAAAAGTGATCGACTAAGTTTTTGTTGAACACCTTTATTCATTTTCCTACGGATAACTCTTTACACATAATCGTGATCTTTTATCAAAACTAGGATTGTACTCGCGCAATGCAATAATTTTGGATGAGAATGTTGTTTAACGATTTTTTGAATTTACGTATTTTTTGCAAATATTGTTTAACGATTTTCTATAATGCATAATAGTTTTTTTAATTGTCTGTTTGTGTCGTGATATTGCGAAAAATTAATATGTCATATTATTATGTGCAAATTCAAAAAATTATTGATTTTAACTCTAACCATATTAAATTCATTATATTAGTTATTTTATCTTACTATCTTATAATGGAGGAAAAACTTTTTCTCCATTAAATATTTTAAAGACTAAAATACACAGTTTGTCCTTAAACTTGTCAATCCGCTTCGCTTTGAGACAAACCTGGGCATTATCATCGCCACAAGTCCAAAACTTGGGTTTTTAATGCCAAACTAGTCCTTTGACAAAGTCAATGTCTGATTTTTGTTTTGTAGTCGAGGGTATTTTAATCCATACACATTTATACTTTGATAACACATTTATATTTTAGCCCTTGAAGAAAATCTTGATGACATAACTGATTTTTTTTAATAAGATGATGAGTTTTCAACATCAGATGTGTAAATCGGAATTTCTTACAAAACTTGTGAGTATGAATAAGCGGAAAACAGTTAAATAACCGGTTATCTGATTAGTGTTTTGTCACAGAGAAGTGAATTCGATCACTATCTCTTCCCTTACGTTTTGTTAAAGGTATTTATGTGCCTCTGCATATTTGTAGTTTTAATATGCAATCCCCGACACCTCTTTAATTTCTTACTCGTATTACAACTGCCAGCTATTTGTATTTTGATATAAACAATTTTCAGGATGTTTGGATCGCTTATATAATTAGTTTGTGTCTGAAGTAATTAGTTCTGAATAAGCAATTTGTAGCTGCTTAATCTTAATTGCTTCACAGATAAGCATTTTTAATATGCAATCCCAAACACCCCTTATGAAGATAATGATAGTTGCTTATCCTGTTGTGTTTTGTCAGAGTTAATAATCTGCCTTTTTTTTTCTTCTGTTGATATGAAAAGTGTGAGGGCATAAATAGATACGTGGTAAACAATGACTGCGTGTTGAACACAAGGTCAGTTATGGATATTCAGAAAGAACTGAAAGTTGTTGTCAAGATCCCCTAGATAGAACCTGAGACGAAGTACTAAATATAAGGCATATGTAAGGGAGTCGGTCCTATTTATGAAGGTGAAGGGGAAAGCTCTAGATCGTTGAAAATAAGATGATGACTAACTTTAAGATAACTTAGCCATCGTGTTTCTTTTAGTAAGCAATTCCAGACACTCTTTTAGTTGCCTAATACGACTGCTTATCTGCTTATTCTGTATATGGGTCTGTATTTGCTTAGCAGCCTTAGCTATAACGAGATAGAATATATGAGTCTTAGTGATCACTGCATATTATTAGTACTCAAATGTTGCAGTAGTATATCTTTTATTAAGATTGTAAATTGGAAGAGGTACAAAGATAGGGCATATTTAGTCTAATTAATGCCTAGCTTCAACTTTAAACATGATATTTGTGGCTTCAAGACTCGTGCTAACAAGGTATATGCTTAAAAAAAGAAAGTATTTGAGATAGTGTATAGATATAAGATGTTAGATAAATGAGCACAATTTAGCAGCTATATGTGCTCTTTCAGTAGAGAAAGTTTTGATAAATCATATTCCTAAAGCGATAATGGAAACTAAACGAGTCATGGTTCAGAGTAGCATAACATAAACAAAGCTGTTGGAATCACTCCTAAACTATATTTCAAGTGTTTGTAATTAATGTGTAATAGGTTGCTTAATTAGGCTTTTAAGTTTGTATTAAAGGCAAGGCTTATGTAGAAAGCCCATAAGCCTTGACCCATATCCAATAAGGAAGGAAGGGACTAGTAGTGTTGCCCTAGCTCCCTTCCCCTATAAATACCTTTGTAAACCTTCACTTGAAGGTTGGTTGTTCACATTATCATAATACCTACGCATAAACTTTCTCTCATTATATTCATGTGTGTGATTGTGTGTTCATCCGAACTATTTCTTCTCTATTTCTATCATATTGATGCTTGTGTTACATTATGGTGACCTAACAGTGGTATCATTCGCCATCTAGTTGGGTGAAACACTTTTGTTTTTGAAGTTTTTTATCTATACGCGTGGGTTTTATGTGTTAAACTTTCATACGCTTAAAAGCTTCAAATTTTACACTTAAAAACTCAAGATTTTTGTGGTTTAAGGTTTATTTAGTGTTAAAGTTTAAGTTTTTAGCATCAAGTTTGAAACTTTACGTGTGTAAAATAGTTTTTTAGCTTGGTTTTGATCGTGTACTTTTGTCTACGCGTAAGGTGAAAATGGTGTTAGATCATCAAGTTTCAAACTTTTGGGTTATTCTGGTGATATTAAAACTCTTTCATCATTAAAATCAGGTTTCTAAACACTTTTAAGCACAAAAATCAGTTTTGGTGATAGTTTGTACTTTCTACTCGTAGTAAAACCCTAGTTTTACTCGTAAGCCATTTGTCTACGCCTAAGCTTCTGTTACGCGTAAGCTGCTCATCATTTGATCTTCAATGTTGTTGGTTTACTCAGTGTTTTTCTTGCTTGGATAATCCTGAAAACACTTCGACTTTGGATATCTTTTACACTGGTATAAGTGTAAAGGATTTTTGGGCAAAACCCTAGTTTTACGCCTAAGCTAAACTCTTACGCGTAGAATCTTCTTTGCCTAAGCATTTATTACGCCTAAGCTTGTCTTACGCCTAAGCAAATATTACGCATAAGGATTCTACTACTAAGCCTTTGGTTTACGCCTAAGCTAAGTTTTCCTCAAGTCTACGCGTAAGCTATTCCTACGCGTAAGCTCTCTTCTACACGTAAGTTGGGTATTACGCGTAAGGTATTTTTCTACGCCTAAGCTGGTTTCTACTAGGGGTGAAAACGAGCCGAGCCGAGCTCGAGCTCGTTTAGGCTCGAGCTCGGCTCGTTTATATATAAAAAGCTCGAGCTCGAGCTCGAGCTCGTTTCGAGCCTCCCATTTTGAGCTCGAGCTCGGCTCGTGAAATTTTTCACAAGCTCGAGCTCGGCTCGTTAACACAAAGCTCGACTCGTTAACACAAGGCTCGAGCTCGTTAATACGGTTATACGTATAGAAAATATATATACGTATATATTTCTAGGGCTCGTTTAGGCTCGCGAGCCAAAACGAGCCTTTTGTATAGAGCTTGGGCTCGAGCTCGATTATTAAATGAGCCCAAACTTAGGCTCGAGCTCGGGCTCGAGCTCGTTTAGGCTCGGCTCGTTCGAGCTTTTTACCGATCCGATCCCGAGCTTTTCACGAGCGGCTCGGCTCGTTTCCACCCCTAGTTTCTACACATAAGGTTACTTCATCAACAAACTCTAAGTTTCATTCGACTACAAAGATCCATCATCAACACAAGTTTCAAGATGTCTCAACCACCATACTCTAGCTACTTTCCTCATGAGTATCCTCAGCAATAACAACAATATCCTCTACCATCTCCACAACAATTGCAACAATTTCAACAACAATTTCAACACTTTCCTCAAGGAGCAAATCCTCTTCCACCACAAATGGTTCCGCCAAACCCTCGTCAACATGTACAACATTATACATAATTTCAAAATCAGTATCCCACCAAGTATGCTATGAATGTCACAACACCCAAGGAACACTCTTGGTTTGCAAAGATGTGTGAAGCTTTAAGTAGCCAACAATCCATTCATGAAGCTGGATCCCTTGACAGACCTCCAATGCTTACTCCTGGAAACTACGATCAATGGGTGATAAGGTTTTTTAGGTTTTGTGATCTAAAGAAGCCACATGGTAAATTTTTGAAGAAGGTCATTCTTGAAGGTCCTTTTCAGAAGCCTACTATCACTGTCCCCGGCGATACGACTGCCAATCCACCAAGAGATGATGTTACCAACGTTGTCGGTCTTGATCAACTTACTACTGACCAACTTCTTCACTTAGAAGCCGATGAAATTGCAATGCAATATATCCTTTTGGGATTACCCAATCCGATACTTCGTAGTGTTGATGCTCAGAAAACTGCTAAAGCAATGTGGGAGCACATTCATCTTCTAATGGAAGGCACTGAACTCAATCAAGAGGACATGGAATCAAAAATATACTTAGCATATGAACACTTCATGATTGAACCAGGGGAGACATTAGAGTCATATCATCATCGGTTCTCAGACATCATCAATGACTTCGACAAACATAATATTATTATGCCAAGGATTGCAATCAATACAAAGTTCCTATGTTGTCTTGGTCCTGATTGGGAAAAGTATGTTACTTTCATCCGTCAAGCGAAGTATCTTCATCAAGCTACATACGGATTGTTGTATGACTATTTGAAGCACCACCAAAAGGAAGTTGACAAAGAAGAATCATCCGTGGAGTCCCTGCTTCGCCTTCACTTCCGGATAATCAAACTTTAGCTTTGTGGGCTCAAGCATGTTATCCTCAATTCTCGACCTTGCCAACAACTTTCACAAATCCTCCACAACCAACTGCTCAGATCACACTATATGATCCCTCACAGGAACAACAATTACAAGAAAATCAACTGGTTCTATACAACATCAACAATGATCTAGCACTTTACAGTGAATCTAATGAGGATGCAGAAGCTTTCGATATATTACAACAAGGATTTGTCATGATTGCTAGAGCCTTCGGTCGATACTCTAACAAATCGAACAATCGCATTCGAACCTCATCCAACACAAGGAATCAAGCTGTTGTTAACAACGGAAGAGTTGAAGTTCAGAATCGTGGAAATGGTCGTCAGATGAATAGTGGTCAAGGATTTCATGTTAATGGAAGGAATAACATGGGTGCTCAACAACAACGGGTTCAAGTGGTTGATCAAGTAAATGCTCAGACTGGGGTTAATGGTCTCCGATGCTATAACTGCAATAAGAAGGATCATCTGGCTAATGCATGCCCAAAGCCGAGGACAAGAGGCAGTGCTTATCACAAAGAGGCTTTACTCTTGGCTCTCAAGGATGAAGCTGGTGGAACTCTTACCAACAAGGAACAGAGCTTCATGGCTAATGCAGATTCGGATGATGACATGGAGGACTTGCAGGCTAATGCAGCTGTGATGTTAATGGCAAACATGCAAGAACTCCACATGAGTGACACATGCCTAGTGTATGACACTGACAGCTTGTCTCAAGTACCGGATCAAAACTTACTCATTAATGATCTGATATCTCCGCCAACATCTGCATCCGACGAGGCTCGAGTGTTCAACAAGAACCTTCTACATCTCATTCCGATGATAATCAAATGGATCCCGTAGTTATATTTGACGATCAAGATGACCTTATGGTTAATATTGATAAGCAAGTTGACTCCGTTGTCATATTTGAGGATCTAAATAATGATCATGTTGAGACTCACGTTGAACAAGCTGAACCTCTGTCTAATCCAGATCTTGAGCTCATGACCAACTTAATTAAGACCACCCAATCTCAAATGGAAAAGTGCACTGACATCAATAAGAAATTGCAAGACAAAATTGCACTGTTGACTAAGGATAATGAATGCTATAAGTTTCAACTCAACATTTTTCAAACTAAAGAAAAACGTGAAAAAGGTTTTGAAGTCGCATTTGCTAAATCGTACCAAAATGAAAAATCTTTGGAAAAACATATATGTGATCTAGTTGCATCCAAGAATGCTTTGTTGTCTCAAATAGAACAACTGAAATATGATCATAAACAACAACTTAACGCTCTCACTTTGGAAACTCAAAAAGCCAAGTCTGAGTTGTTAACTTGTCAAAAACAGTTTTGTGAGTACAAAAAGCATTCGAGGCAACAAATAGATGACTATCTTGAGGAAATTGTCGACTTACAAAACAAAATCAAAGAGTTTCGAAATGTTGTTTATAAACACGGTGAGTCAAGCACAACTATTCAAAAGTTTTCTTTTAAACTAAATCCAAATGGATATGGACCGAATCTTGCTGATTACAAACCACGTTTTTCACATAGAGCATTCAAACCAAATCCTCAAGTCTATAGTGCAGAACATAGAATTGATGACTCAATAATGAGTGTTGCTGAATATAACCATATGGAGGAATTAGATGCAGAAGACGAGAGTCGGTTAAAATTGGAAAATGTTGTTTATAACAAACCATTTAACTATTCAAAAGCCATAACTTTCGTCGCACAACAGGATAATTCTAACACACCTTGGGTTATCACGCCTTCTCCTGAGTCCACTTCTAATGATGGTCCCCGATCGAATGTTGCACAAATGAATGGTCATTTACCTTCGTTTAGTGAAATAAAGTCATTAGCTGAACGATGTCAGGTTCTAAAATACTTTGACACTTTCATGCCTGACATCAAACTTTTGGAGCATGCAATTGAAGTTAATTCTCAAATAAAAGCTTGTTAGGAATTGGAAATTCTATTGTGAAGCATCAGTCACCCCAAGTATAATCTAGCTTAAGTTAGCTCGTAGACATATCGTTTATTATGTTAGTTGTTAGTCAGTTATTAGCATAGTTTAGTCTAGTGCAACATCGTGGAGGAAGGACGGGTCTTTACCCATTGTATGCCTGATCCACAGCCCGTAGGAGGGCGTATTACTTTGTATAAATAGCCCTCTCCCCACAAGGGAGAGGGTTGGATGTTCATTTGGAATCTAACCTTCCATGAGTTTCTCTTACTAGAATATCCCACTTTCTCTCTCTAAAACCATATAATTATACGCCCATATTTGTGATTGCTTGTGTGATTGTGAAATCCAATATGTTACAAATGGTATCAAGAGCCATGGTTTGATCATCTCTCTTACTTATCCTTGGATTTCTAGTGGTTTTATATGGTTTTTTGAGTTTGAAAAAGTTTAGTGGTTTTTGCATCATTTGGATCAATTCTTGTGTTAAAGTTTGAATTTTGAGTGTACTTTTGTGTTTAGAATCATTGTATGTGCTTGGGTTTGGATTTGGAAAGCTTGAATCACTGTGGTTGAGCTTGTTTTGGATTGAAAAGTGTGTTTTTGAAGTTTTTCAAGGTAGCGACTTGAGTCTCGTTGTGAATTTCTTCGTAGCGACTTGCTTCAGTAATTTCTAGCGAGTTGTAGTGTTAGTCGTAGCGACTTGTCTATTGAGACAAGCCGACAAACAGTACAAGTTAGTGGATTCTCCACTACAGCTAGCGACTTGGTGGGGTTAGCGACTTGCTTTAATTATTTCTAGCGACTTGTACTTATTGTTCTCAGCGACTTGATCTTAGCGACTTGGATACTTAGCGAGTTGCTACTTAGCGACTTGTATGCTTAGCGATTTGGTTCGTTAGCGACTTGTGTTCAGCGACTTGGGTTTTAGCGACTTGTGCTTAGCGACTTGATTCACAGCGACTTGAGGTTTAGCGAGTTGCTACTTAGCGACTTGGTTCAAGGATTATAGCGACTTGGTTTTATTGTTCTTGGCGAGTTGTTCTATTAGCGACTTGTCTTTATAGCAACTTGGTGAATTGATGCAAGTTACTCATATCTAATATCCATCAACACAATGAAATACATCACTGACCCCTTCATCTCCAAAGTACTTGAACTCTATGATACCGCACAAAACAATGAAACTGTCTGCTATTCAGAATGTTTAAACATGATTGATTCAGCAAATTATGATCAAAACCCTTCACATTCTGAGTCAAATTTCACTGAATCACACTTATTAATGACACATGATGCAAGGCAAATGGAATGCAACATTGAGTCCTTTCAACTACTTCATCAGCACCTCACGCAACTGTTATCCACAACTAGGGATCGAACATGCAGTGCTCTTTTCCGACAGGACTTATCCACATTGACAAGAACTGTGTTGCTGAACTTAGAACAACTGAAGCTTCAAATTACCAAAAAGAAGGTATTAATGGAAGACTCGAATGCTGCACTT
Organism: Chrysanthemum seticuspe; assembly: GCA_019973895.1. Lineage (NCBI taxonomy): Eukaryota > Viridiplantae > Streptophyta > Magnoliopsida > Asterales > Asteraceae > Chrysanthemum > Chrysanthemum seticuspe. Next base: position 286,865,285 of record BPTQ01000008.1, on the reverse strand, counting down.
CAAGTAATCTACAACCAATTTCAGCCATTTATCAATGGGGAATATTCCGCAGACTTTGATCAACACGTGACGGGAATTTCATTCAAGAAACATACTGGAATGGAAATCCATGAGTACATCAACACATTTATCCAACTTATGGATAATGTGGAAATGTACATTAGGGAAGCTGCTCAAGAGAATGTTCAGTTGAATGTGTTGAATGGGTGTCAAATTAAATTAAGTGAAAGTTGTGATAAATCAGGTAATGGATCAGTTGAAAGAACAGATGATGCTGAATGCAGTATATCAGATACAACAGAGGATGATGAAACCGACTGTACTGAATACAAAGGCTCAGAGTCAAAAAATCTTGAAACAGATTGCATTTCAGTACCTCCTGTTATGAATAAGGAGAATACAGATGCCATCCCAGCAAATGATCCGGAGTTATGTGATGAGGTACCCTTAACTGATCAACATAATGCATCCACTAATGTACCTGATCAATTTTATCCTAACTCTGATCATGATATTGATATATGTTTCTTGGTTAAGCCTGAATCTATAATCTTCAAAACAAATGACATGGTTGAAAAAGGGGTTTATGATGAACTTTCAAAAAAATACTCAATTCTTGAAAAACATTGCATTTCCTTGGAAATTGCAATACAACAAAGAGAAGAAAGTTTTCTTACTACAAACACCAGCATAAATCCAGAATTCCCAGAATTTCAAGAATTTTTTGAAATTAACCACTTAAAAACCCAGATTCAGGACAAAGATTCAACAATATGCAATCTGAAATTAGAACTCTCAGATCTGCATAAGAAATGTAATATAGGGATAAACAATCCTAACCATGAGGTGAGTGATATGCTTAAATCTAGGAATGATGAATTGGCTCTGTGTGTGTCCAACCTATTAAGGGAAAATGAGTTCTTAAGAAAGAACTTATTAGAGAACAATTTCAAGTTGATTGATCAAACTAATTCCTTCTTGGCTGACATTGATGCCCTCAAAGCCAACATTCAGGATAAGAGCTTCACTATTGTTGCCTTAAAAAATGAGCTTAGGAAATCTATTGGAAATAGGGTGAACACTAAGTTTGCAAAACCATCAACCTTGGGAAAGCCAATTGTACTGAACAACTCAAAATGTACTGTAGTTAGGCAGCCCAATGCTTTTAGAACTGAAAGATCTAAGCCATCGAAATCTAAGCTTGCCTCACAAGTTGATGCGAATATTGTTTTGTCAAAACCAGTCACTTCACTATTTCATTCCGATATGATGAATAACAAACCCCAGTTTAAGGTTCAAAGTCCTAAAATCATGAATACTAGGAGTTCATCTAGTTCTCATAAGAAGCATCAAATGGCTTATCAATCCCCTAAGAAACAAACTAATTACAAAAGGACCAATATTCAAAACAGGGAAGTGCATACATCTAAATCTACTAGTAGTTGTTTCAAATGGATCCCCACTGGTAGACTATTTCAGTTTTCAGGATCCAAACGGACTTACATACCTAGATCTTACCTTAAGTGGATGCCCACAGGAAAACTCTTCAAGAATATTGAACCTAAAGGGATTTTTATTAATGACACTCCTAGATCAAACTGTGCAACATCTAATAGTGAGGTCACTCAGGTCACTAACTCATCTATTTGCAATACTACATGTGCCTCTAGTGCAAAGTGTTCTTAGTCTTTTTCAGGTACAATGCTCAATTCAATCATGAACATCATGACTTGGTTTCCAACAGAAATGAAGATTGCTCACTCAGGAATTGTAGCTTGTCAGAATTGATGTACCTCGTACTTTGACTCCTATTCGTCTTGAATCAGGACTCGTTCTCATGAATCTGTGTACAAATTAGTTAAAAAAAATATCATTTTTTAAAATTATTTTTTTTTAAATTCAATCTTAAAAAAAAAAAAAAAAATCATCATTGTTTTTTAATTAAATCATTTTTATATCTTTACCTTCAATCTGATAAAAGGTGTATCTCTTGTAATCAATAACATCTACAGTTCTAGAAATGTCATTCAATAATGACACGGGTCCATAGATGAAGTTCGAACAAAAGATATTATCTAGTTTTATAACGGGGGTTAGAATTCAATCAATGTTCATTGGTGACATTGATTGAGGGGGAGAATATTTTAAGTTATCTCGTTATCTCTGTTTCTCTCTGCACCATTGTTTGATATCTATTGTGTGCTGATGCATGTTTAAGTCTTGCTTCGTTATGTCCTCTGTGCTAGATTGCTTATCTATGATATGTCACTTTTGGGTACTTGTCATATTATTCTACATGTTTGTAGATACTGTATTTGCATGCTATCTGATAAGTTCAAGGACTGAAAGTGTTAACAGTACAAAATTTGATAGATAGAAACTTAATAGATAGCGACTTTCTTCAATCAGGGTTAGCGACTTGGCTTTTCTAAGTGGTAGAGACTTGTCCTTTATCTTTACTATCGAGTTGCTTATTTTGCACAAGTACAGGGACTGAATGTGTTAACTTGGTAAACCTAAAAAATCAGTTCTTATCCCCTAGCGACTTGTCTCACACCTACATATTTTTCAAAAACTCTCAAAAGATTATTTTCTCTCTCTCTCGTGACTTCTTGCTAGCGATTTGATTGTGGTAAAGTTTATGTTAATCATTCTTGTCTCAAATCATGTTAATTATATGCATCCCTTAACTCAATTTCCTTAACAGATTCCACTGTACACTTGATCCTCGACATTTGCCCCCTCGTCTAGGTTTATTAATGGACTCGTTGTATGAAACACTTGATATATATGTTAATGGATTAAGGTGTTGTTTGGGTTCACTAGGGTAGATGTAATCTTGCATATTTGTATGTATTAATGGGTTTGTGAGCGACTTGTTGTATCATTTGTATGTGGTTCGATTTGGGTTGTGTTTCTGAAATTGATTGTGTTTGTGGATTGATTGTACGCATTCATTATAGCGGTTTGATTGTGTGTCTATATTGATTGTATTGTGGTAAAATGCGTATGATAAGCTTTGTTCTTGGTAGCGACTTACCAGTGTTCTTCATAGCGAGTTGGTTCATAGATTCAGTATAGCGATCTTGCTAGCGACTTAATGATTTGATGTGTAGCGACTTGGCCTTGTTTCTTTTAATAGCAACTTGTCCTTACAAGTTAGCGACTTAGTGATTTCATTTGTAGCGACTTGGTCTTGTTTATAATGATGGCGACTTGTCTTTACAAGTTTGCGACATACTTAAATGTTTTCATTAAGGCAATTTGCTATGTATTTTTCTTATAGCGACTTGTTTTGTCAAGTTAGCGACTTGCCATGGCGACTTGTTAATAATTTTCATGTAGCAACTTGATTTTGTCAAAATGTGTAAAGCGACTTGCTGTAAATATTTCATGCTAGCGACTTGGTTCAGGATTACTTGTAGCGATTTGTTTTGACAATTTGCTCTTAGCGACTTGATATAACATTATTGTTTAAGCAATTTGTATCTGGTTCCTCTTGTGGCAACCTGAATTAACAACTTGTTTAAGAAATCTGTTATAACACTTCCGTAATAGCAACTTGTCTCATGAAATCCTATTATAGCAACTTTGCTCTTCACATTTTTTACTCAAATCAACTTGTGTCTTGAAAAAATTTGTCAACATGATTTGTTACTTTGAAAATTACATAAGTTACTCAATCTACTTCCTATGCAAGTCAATCTACTTATCTGTTATCTATCATGGGTGCTACTCATAGTGTTTTGTCATGAAATTGGCTTAAAAATTGCTTTAACTAACCACATCTAAACTAACATGCTATCAATCATTGTTGTTGTATGTATGTATCTTTAGATCATCAATGGCAAACACTACTTCATCTGAGAACCTTGCTACCTCTGCTCCACCCACAGTTCTTACAGACAATGAAATTCTTCCAATAGACAAATGGGTAGAGATTGGGAAAAGTAACTGTTATGTGGACATGGAAAGGATTCAACAAAATCCAATCTTCAAAGTGGCAATGGTTATTCTTAAAAACAGTAATTTCTTTAGTGCCATGACCAAGCAATGCACTATCCCTTCCATTTACCTACAACAATTTTGGAACACCCTCACATGGAACAAGATCTCCGCCACTTATTCCTGCAAGCTTGATGATAAGGAATTTGAAATCACATCTGACATTCTCAGCAAGGCCCTAGGAATCACACCCTGTGACCCCACCATACGATCTACCCCTCCACCTAGTGTGGAAGAGCTAATAGTATTTCTGATTGGTTTGGGTTATCAAGTTGGCATATCAAGGGCTTCAGATATCATCACTGGACACATGTATCAACCCTAGAGAGCCATAACTACCATTCTCAACTTATGCTTATCTGGCAAAACCTCAGGGTTCGATAAAGTAAGGATACCTATTCTGCAAATCCTATGGGGTCTCGTCAATGGGGTGAACATTAATGTCTCAGAACGTATTTGGGAAGAATTCTCGTTGTCAATGAACACATTTATCACCGATAGAACAAACGTTCAGAATCAAGCTCAAGGAAGAAAGAAAGTACACAAACTTGTGATTCCTAGCATCAGATTCTCGAAGCTTGTTATCCAGTACTTGCAACAGACTCATAACTTCAATCCCAGGAGTGAGTCAATCCTCCATAATGCTAAGATGAATTTGTTCTGGGTAATCTCAAATACATTGCAAGAGGTGTCAATAAGGAAATTTGGATTGCCCATTCCTGATATTCTTCTCACAGACGATATTAAAAAGACTAATCACTTCAAATTATACAAGAAAAGGGCATCCAGACCCAATGTTGAGGACTCTCCCATTCCATCCCAACCCAAAGCTACAAAGCCCACTTCCAGCACAAAGTCCTCATATGCTGCCCTTCCCAAGAAGAGACGTGACAGATCACATCCTACTGACACTTCTTCAAAGAAGCAGAAAAAGAGAAAGAATGATGCAGAAAAGGAAATTGTTGGGGGAACTGAGACACCAAAGGGTGACAGTCAATTGGTTGATGAAGACGAGGCTAATTTGCAGCAAGGAATTAAACAAAGCCTGGAAAGCCTAAACATGAGACCACCAGTTGGAGGTGTCGTGTTAAGAGAACCTGAACTAGAGCCACGCCAAACAACTCCAATCACACAAGACAAAGGGAAAGGGATTGTTGGTGTAGATGCCGAACAAGCCGCTCACATGCTTCTGACCTTCTCCTCTTCACTATCAATAACTACCACTCAATTTGAGCTGAAGAAAAGAAGTGTTGAATCATCTTCAGCTCAAGAACAATCTGGATTGGAAAAGGAGGTATCCGAAGCACAAGAAGAAACTCCTGCATCAAGTGATACCCAGTATGATCAAAATAATGATGAAGAGTTGCAGAAAGACTTACAGGAGAGCCTTGAGTCGAGATCTGATGAAACCAGGCATATGGAGGAACCTATCATGTCTACTGATTCTCTTTCCTCATTGAAGAATCTAGATACAGACTTATCTTTCGGTGATCAGTTTATAAATGACAAACCCTCAGACACTGAGACTCTTAAGCGAGGTAATGAGAAAGAGGAAGTAGAGTCCATGTTTACTGTCGACATACAGCAAGACACTTCAACCATCCCTCCTATGTCAGCACCGTCTCATACAACCGTACTTCCACCACCCAAACCCGCTAATGATCCATCAACAGTTGTCACCATCAGTGAAACCATCACTCCTCCTGCCTCACCTCCTCCTGTCAAAACGACTGAGAAATTGCTCGAAGAGGCTATGACACATATTGCGACTATTGAGAAGCACTTTCCTATCGCCGTCAATAATCTTGATAGTCGTGTCAAAAATCTGGAGAATCTTAACCTCAATGAGATTGTAACAAAGGCAATAGAAGCAGATATTAAAGATGCGGTTGAATGGGCAATGAAGGCTCCATTACTTTAGCGATTCAAAGACTTGCCGATCTCTGACATGAGATCAGTTCTCTCAGAAAGAATTCATGAAGCAGGAGAGCATCTGGACAATAAGCATAAGAAATTATACGAAGTACTCGAGGAATCAATGAGGTTTGATAATTATCAGCAGTTTGTAGAGGATGTACGTGAAAGGGAAGATAAGAAGAAAAGAAAGACTATTCCGATGAAATCAAAGGATAAGTCTGGAGGCCCCAAGCCACCACCACCTCCTTCACCTCCAACTGGAGGAGATGGAACTTCTGGGGCTGGTGGATCTTCTAATACAACCTCTACACCTCCACCACAACCACCATCATCACCACCAAAACCTTCCAATCAATCTAGTCCATCCGAAGATCAGGGAATTCATAAGAAATCTGCAGCTTGGACAACAGTTGATTCAAGGTTTACACCCACATTCTCCACTATACCAGAAGACCAGGTGCTTCATAAAGAATCGCATGCCATGGCAGAGTCAAAATCCAATGATGATGATGCCTCCACCAAACATATCCCCATGCCATCTGAAGATGATTGGTTTGATGCATACGTGTCAGGTGAACGCTCTAATACCACTAGAGTTGCACCTTCAAAAGACACAATTCAAAGCTGGCTCACCGAAGAGAGGCCTCAAACTCCAGAACCTTCATGGTCCATTCCAGAGTCTGACACAATGATCCCTGACAACAACTGGGCTTCAACAATGATTGCCAACTATGAAGCCCCAGCTGAAGACTCTTTTCTTCACATCACAGGAGACATGGGCAGATTTATAAAGTGGTTTGGTGAACAGAAGGGAATCTCGTCCATTACTCCAAAGGATCTTGAAGGATAAGCTTTTGAAATTGTCAAGGTTTTTCACTCAGATGCCAATCAGCTCCAATAACAGATGGAAGAATGTCATAAGATGCTAAGTGATCAAGTTAGTGAGCAGATCAGTCGTTTCAATGTGAACATGCCTCTTCCTCTCGGTGGTGAACCTGGACAAATGACCATTCAATCAGAGTTCTTTTTCAACCATGACCTAGAATATCTATGTGCTCAAACTTCTGAAAGAAGACTAGCCTTATCGATTTCGAAGATGAAAGCTGCTTCCTACACTGATTAGGGTCTTGAAAAGATGGTACTGGATCAATTCTGGGCTGACAAAGAACAAAAGTACGACATCGAGGCTTCATATGGCATTTCTCATTGGTGGTTCAAGAAGAAGAAATTCTACATTGAAAGACATGGAGCTGATAAAAGACGCAAAGCTGTTCGATCCAAGCTGCGGATTCTAAGTGTTGTCAGTATAGAAATCTTCCCAATCTATGGCTATGATTACCTGAAGAAGATTGTTCTTCGAAGAGCAGACTTGAAAAATTACGTGATCGAAGAAAACGAATTCAAACATCTGCAGCCAAATGACTTTGAAGATCTCTATCTTTTAAACCTTCAAGGACACCTCGATCACCTACCTGTTCGTGAGAAGAAAGCTCTCTCTGCTGCTGTCAATCTCTGGATCAGAGGCTTGTTCATTTGAAAAAGAGTTGAGGACTTTCAGCTAGGAATGGAAAGCTACCAGACACGGGTCAATCTAACAAGACCGCAATGGGAAGCCAAAGGACATGAATTTCGTCATGACTATATAGTGATTGACACCCCCAGAGCAGTCCTCTTCATTGACAGATACGGGTCACGAATGTTAATGAGATTGTGCGAGTTATACAAATTCAGTGATGGCACACTCAAGATGGTTGAAGAAGACTTGGACTCAAGGGTGAAGTAAATCAAAACTGACTTGAAGCCATGGATCAAAACCAAATTCTGGTCTGAACAGGACTTAAAGAGGTGTGAAGAGTTCATTGCTGGGATCAGACGTAGACTAAAGACTAGACAGATTTATCGCAGCCTGGAAAGTTTTGTGGGTGGTAGACTTCATAAAGGTCATTACAAGCTGCTCCAAAGAACTGAATGAAGTCATCTTCCGGGAGCAGTTTCCGTTTTGTATTTTGATGTGTAAAATGTGGTGTATGTACTATGAACAACTATAATGTATGTAATAGTGTTAGGTTATGTATTGTGGTTTCCCTTTTTATCTAAAAAGGGAACTTCAGTGTTGACCACTTCAGATCATATAAAACCGGACACATTTTTCTCCAACAAATGTTTTGTTTCATACATATTTAAATCACTTGAGATCCAAAATCTCAAAGGATTTGAAATTTTTGATCGGGGGAGAAAATGTGATATAAATATGAAAGATGATAAAAGATGACCATTTTTGTCTCAAAGTGAATACTGCTCTCTAATATGTGCTAAACTTTTTGAATCTCGAAGCATATATTAAGGGGGAGCATTTCAAAACTAATACAAACCTTCAAGGTACAAAGATTTCCATGTTTAATCATAAGTACCTTGATTGTGTTTTAAAGGTTTTCTCTATGGCATTCGTGATCGTGGAAGTACTTTAAAGAACTCCTGCCTCTATGTGACAAAATCATTTCAAATATCCAAAGCACATATTGAGGGGGAGAATTTACCAAAGAAAATCAAATGGCTTTTTCTACGAAAATTGTGATCAAGAAATTATTTCAAAGAACTCTTGCCTCCATGTGCTAAACAATTTCAAGATCATATGCACATGTTGAGGGGGAGCATTTCTAAATGATCAAAACTATTAAGGTACAAAATGCTTTGATCTCGTATCACAAGTACCTTGATTGATTTTTCTAAATGATTTTTCAATTGGTTTCAAGGAAGAAAGAACAATACCAAAAGACCGACCAATTTACTTTATGCATGGTGTTATAAGGATGGTTAGGTTAGGTATTTGTTCCCATGATCCGCCAGAACCGGAGGGATCTACCCAGGGACAATCCACTAGATAGTGTAGAAGTCCTTAGGTATGATGAAAAAAGGAGAAAAGTGAGATATGGGAAGAGTGCGGACTGAGACAGAGCTAGTACTGGAATAAACCCAACAAAGTTCTAGTTATGAAGTCTCGGTAAGCATTGAAGGGGTTGAAGAATGAAAAATAAATGAATGGAAAAAGGGGTGAAAAGAAATAGCCCTCTAATTATTCAACCTTAGGGCAGATACCGGGTTCAATTCATATGCTACTGGTGGTTACTAAGGTAACACTGGTATTGAAGACAAGACGTCATGGACCCAGTGACGCACTGCACTAAACTTCCCAAACTACTCAAGTTCCTCTTAAAAGGACTTGTTTCATTCCCACGGGGAACCCACATAATCTATCGACTTTCTCTTAGAGATTGTTGATATTGAAGAAGGAGACCCTCTCCCTAGTCTCCGATATAGGAAACCAAATGTGCACCATTGAGTCTAGAGCCACGAGATCATCTATAAATCTCATTAGGACACATCATCCATGAAGACTCACAGTTTCACACAATGTGGAATGTGAGAATATATTTTGAGAGTCCGACGCATTATCCTTGTAGTATTGCCAAGACTTGTTGTGTCATCTGGACTTCATCAATGGAGCGATTCAAAATTGAATTGTTCCTTTTCCAGGAAAATGGATTGACGGATTCCTTTGAAAAACCAGTCGGTGCGCTCAAAAATTCTTTTCTTTAGCACGTCGACTGTGTATTATGTTTTCAAAATCAAAAAGGATACTTATGATTGATAATTGATTTTCCATAAAACCTTCGTTGTATTGCAAAATCTTTATATTTAATACACGATTGTTTTCAAATCATTTTCATCAATCAGTGAATCTCAATTCGCTGGTTCACTCATTCAGTGTTGTCTTCTTTGAGGCGTTCCGGTTTGAGAACGGCTAGAGCAGCTGCGAAACCCTGTCAAGGAAATTCCTCGGAATTATACCTGATCACAGGCAGTACTTGTACTGATCAACGGGGAACCGTGGGCCCGTGTACCTCAATTCAACGAAAGTGATCAAAGACACTATCGTGCGCTTTATTGCTAACTGTTTTATGCAGGTACACCTGACGTTTGCAACTGATCAGAATGGAGAGATCAATCCATAGCCGCATGATCACACAACACATTCATTTCTAAAGAAATCATGATAAAGTGCATCAACGACTCTGATATTTTCACTCCATGCTTCTGCTACGCTGCTGCAAATATCATGAATCAACTAAAGCTTCCGCCACTCTGATAAGAAGAAATCATGATCCAGAATGTGAGCATGTATCTCCAAATGTCACAACATCATCAATGTGGATCAGCTCTATAACCTCCACTAAATATACATTGTAGTTGAACAATGATGAAATCACCACGAAAGCACAATGTTTGAATATTTTGATGATTTGATGTCTACGAGCTCAAGATTAAATAGAATGCTAGGATTCACAATGTAAATCATGGGGTGACCTCCCTTAGGGGGAGATTGTTAGGAATTGGAAATTCTATTGTGAAGCATCGGTCACCCTAAGTATAATCTAGCTTAAGTTAGCTCGTAGACATATCGTTTATTATGTTAGTTGTTAGTCAGTTATTAGCATAGTTTAGTCTAGTGCAACATCGTGGAGGAAGGACTAGTCTTTACCCATTGTATGCCTGATCCACAGCCCGTAGGAGGGTGTATTACTTTGTATAAATAGCCCTCTCCCCACAAGGTAGAGGGTTGGATGTTCATTTGGAATCTAACCTTCTATGAGTTTCTCTTACTAGAATATCCCACTTTCTCTCTCTAAAACCATATAATTATACGCCCATATTTGTGATTGCTTGTGTGATTGTGAAATCCAATATGTTACAAAGCTGAACATTTTCAATCGCCATTTGCGCGACAACAAAGAGATATTTTTCAGAAAGGGCTTTTACCACATGTTCGAAATTTAAAAATGTGTGCAATCTATTGGGAACGAGAACTTCAAAAGGAGATTGGGCTTATGAAAACAGTTTTTGAGCAAACAGAAACATCGATTTCTAATACTAAACGTAAAAAGAAAATGTGACGAAATCATGTTGCCGACTCTTGGAAGATGTTATATGTGCTGATACCATAAATGTTGTGCTATTACATTTTGTTGCATATGCATTTGATTATATCGCTGTTGACTCTGTTGATTCTGTTGAAAATGTTGAGAATACCGATAATGTGTCACAAATCAAGTCTTTAAAAATTGAAAATGAGCGATTGTTAAATGAGCTTTTCCAATGCAAAACGTCGTCTTCAATGGTGTCAAAAAGATTGTCAAAATCGTGAACTTGCTTTGCAAAACAAGATCAACCAGTTGCGTTCAAAATCTCTTGATCCAAAAATAGAACAACTGGATGATGCAAACGTGTCTTTAAAGTGTCAAATTTCAAAATATGAACAAGAAATTGCCAAAGTCAAAACTGAATATGGTGTCATATTTGATTTACTTAAAAAGACTCGTGCTCAAGCGTCAAAAGATGCTGATGATCATCTTGCATATACCAAAGACGTTTTACGAAATAATGGAAACACTCGCTCTGAAAATCAAGATTTGTTACACACTATCCATGACTTAAAAGCGGAGTTGGTGAAACTTAAGAAAGATAGGATTAGTAACACTAATTTACTTGCCCCCGGAATGCTTAAAATTGACACTAGAATGCCTAATGATAAACCACAAGATACTAATGTGCTTCCTTCCTCTGAAACAGGAATAGTTGCCTCTTTTCCCAACGTTAGCACTTCACAGCTTAAGAGCAAATCAAGGAAGAATAGGAAGTTGCAACGTAAGAGAAGAACAATAAAGACCTCTGAAGTAGAAGAACACCTTAGGACTTTGAATAAAACTCAAGTTGCATCCACTTTAGACATTGCGTTGGACAAATGTAATAGCAAAAGTGATGTAACGAATGCTGAACCTTTAAGTACTTTTAATGTTTTATTTGAAGCATCTTGTGTTGGTTGTCGTAAAAGCATGTTTTCTGGTTGTCATGATAAATGTGTTGCTAATGCTATCTTATCTCGTAAGCGGAACAATAGAAAACGGAATACCTCTAGGCCCACTAATGCTTCTAAGTCTGTGCTAGGTAAACCGCCTTCTAGTGTTTCTGCCACAGTCATTGATGTACCCATTGAACCCACTTCACTTCCTAGGAAGAAATTCTCACCTAGTGCATTCACTAAGACCAAAGCAAAGACTAGTTGGACTTGGCAGAGATGGTTACAAAACATACCAGGATTTAAATGGATTCCTAAAATCATTAACATGTGTGTGTCTTCTGTAACTGTAACGAAACCCTCTAATTCTTCGGGTTCCACCTCTACTTCTATTCCACCTGTGTCATCTGTGTGTAATTCAGGTGATACAGATCATCCTCTGGATTGTTGATAGCGGATGTTCCTGGAACATGACAGGCAATCTCAAATTGTTATCAAAATTTGTTTCAAAGTTCATCGGCACTGTCAGGTTCGGGGAATGATCACTTCGCAGCTATCATGGGCTACGGAGACTACATCAATGGGAACATCGAAATTAGCATGGTTTATTATGTGGAAGGTCTCGGTCATAATCTCTTTTTCTGTCGGTCAATTTTGTGATGGAGATTTGGAAGTTGCTTTTAGGGAGAAAACTTGTTTCATTCGTGATCTACAAGGAAACGATCTTATGTCTGGAAACCGCACATCTAGTCTTTACACAATCTCTATGCAAGACATGATCGCTTCTTCTCCCATCTGTCTACTTTCTAAGGCAACATCTAAAAAATCCTGGCTATGGCACCGTCGTCTTTCATACTTAAACTTTCAAACCATAACCAATCTTGCACGTTTCAAACTTGTTGAAGGTCTCCCAAGATTTCGGTATTCTAAAGATCATCTATGCTCAGCTTGTGAACAAGGGAACAACACTCGTGCTCACTTTCCTTCAAAGGTGGAACACATGTGGAGTTTGATAGACTCCTTGAGATCGTTTTGAGCCTTAGGGTTTAACAATAACATAGATAAAGAACATGCACAGCGGAATTAAACAAACAACTATGTTATTGACACAGGGTTTCATTCACCATCACCTCCAATTATATTAATAACGTGTTACCTAAATGTAACAGGGATCAAAGACTTCTTTGATCATGGGGGTTAACTAAACTACACTAACCTAGGCGTTTACCAAGAACTACACGCCTAGGACACACACACACCTTTAGACGTCTACATATTGGAAGACTTTATTATTAAAACCTACACCTCATGTCCTCTTTATATACTAGAGGATTAGGGTTTACAAAATACTACGAAGGACTAATAAGTAAATCTTCTTTTGCAAGCAAGTCCTTCCTTCTTTTTGTAGGTTTCATCTCTTTCACTTTAAGTCCTTTAGTTTCATTCTTGTATTTATTTTGTCTCATCAAATCCAAGGAACCTAAAACCCAACAATCTTCCCCTATTTGATGATGACAAAACAAACAAAGTCGTGTACGAACTTCCCTAGACGAAGTAGCAGAAGTTGAGATAATTAAATCTCACCATGAATGAAACATTCTTGTCTTCCTTTGTCTTCCCCTTAATCCATGCCACGCCACTCCAACATCTCTTCCCCTTTTTGTTATCAACAAATAGGAAATATAAACAGTAAAAACTTCCCCTTGAGTGGTGCATGAACATTAAATGATTCTTCAAATCTGTAAGCTCCTTGTAATGATCACTTGTGAAGAAAATCAAGTATAACGAATTTGATGAAGAAGTAAAATAACCCAAACTTGTATCTTATGTCTTGTTTATCCACGTGACTCCAAACTTATACTAACACCATATAAGTAGACCGCAATCTCTTGACAAAATCCTCATCTTCAATGAGACACTGAGCACTACAATGTAACTCCTTTAAGTGATAGTTAACTAGGTCTTCATCCATCCACCCCTTGACCTATGAAAACTAGATTTTGCAAGTCTTCGTCAACATCCTTTAAGCACGAACAAGTTATCTACAAAATGTAACACCCACTTTGAGATATGATAAGAACACAAACCTGTGAAACTCAACTACAACATCAAATTAGTGATAATCAACTTTCTTCGTAATCAACTAATCCAATAAACCAAATACGAGCTTTTTAAATCTTTTAAGAACAACTTCCAAAAACCAAACTCCTTGTGTGTGTGAACCAATCTCCTGTGTGTGTAAACCATCCAAACTCCAAACTTTAGCCTAGAACCAAAAAATATGTACTATCCGATATCGACCAAAGCTAACAACACTAAATATTTTTATCGGACAGAACTAGCAGTACAAAGTTACTTCTCGGACACCACTGGCAGTATTAAAAATAACGAGCAGTATAAACAAATAATACCAGCAGTATTAATGAGTCGCGCAGCAGCAGAAAAATATAACAAGCAACAGAAACTTACGTTGTAGCAGTAGAAACTTTCAAAAGCAGTAGTAAGGTTAATTGCAGCAGTGGTAACTCATCACGTAGCATAAGTATCACCTCAGAAAAAGCAGTACAAATATCCAATTAACGCAGCAGTACTAATTAAAAGTCACGCCCTGCTCTTGCTCCCATAAAATAATTAGATCATTATTCCCCACACACTGATTAATTAAATAACCCATGTAGAATTCTCTGCTCATGTTGACCACCAAAACAATTTAATGGTACGAGGTAAAATTCAATTGTATGATATCACAAGAGAATCATAATATCTTCGACCAATTTATAACAATATCACCACCGATTAATTTGTAAATATCAGTATGAGATATAATAGTGAATTAACCAATCAATGATAGACTTAACATAGAAGCAGCATGTACATGACAACAAATCAAATTAATAAATTTGCATTTCATTACCATGCTCGTATAATTATCTTGTGTCGACAAAAAGAAATCCTTTAAGGTTTCTCGTTTCGTTTTTCTTCAATCTTCTACTTAAAAACCTTGTAAATCCCTAGGTAACGAGCTCCCCAAGCTCTGATACCAATTGTGGAGTTTGATAGACTCCTTGAGATCGTTTTGAGCCTTAGGGTTTAACAATAACATAGATAAAGAACATGCACAACGGAATTAAACAAACAACTATGTTATTGACACAAGGGTTCATTCACCATCACCTCCAATTATATTAATAACGTGTTACCTAAATGTAACAGGGATCAAAGACTTCTTTGATCTTGGGGGTTAACTAAACTACACTAACCTAGGCGTTTACAAAGAACTACACGCCTAGGACACACACACCTTTAGACGTCTACATATTGGAAGACTTTATTATTAAAACCTACACCTCATGTCCTCTTTATATACTAGAGGATTAGGGTTTACAAAATACTACGAAGGACTAATAAGTAAATCTTAGTTTGCAAGCAAGTCATTCCTTCTTTTTGTAGGTTTCATCTCTTTCACTTTAAGTCCCTTAGTTTCATTCTTGTATTTATTTTGTCTCATCAAATCCAAGGAACCTAAAATCCAACAACACAGCTCCCAGCATGTGCTTCATCTTCTTCACATGGATTTGTGTGGACCGATGCGTGCGCAGACGATTAATGGCAAACGCTACATTTTGGTAATTGTCGATGACTACTCAAGATGGACTTAGGTTTATTTTCTTTGAAGTAAAGATCATGCTCCACAAATGATCATCACCTTTCTCACGAAAATTCAAGTTCAGCTCCGGAACACAGTCAGACAGATCAGAACAGACAAAGGAACTGAATTTGTGAATCAAACTCTTCTTGCATACTATGAGAAAGTGGGAATTGAGCATCAAACATCAATTGCACGCACACCAGAACAAAACGGAGTTGTTAAAAGACGAAACCGTACGTTAGTGGAAGCTGCAAGAACAATGTTGATCAATGCTAAACTTCTAGATTACTTATGGGCTGAAGCCGTATCTACTGCATGCTACACTCAGAACCGTTCAATGATTACTAAACGCCACAACAAAACACCTTATGAGCTTATCCATAACCGTAAACCGAATCTAAAACACTTTCATGTCTTTGGTTCTCTTTGTTACCCAAATAATGATCGTGATGACTTTGGTAAGCTCAAGGCTAAAGCTGACATTGGAGTCTTTGTTGGATACTATGAAAACTCTAAAGGATACCGGATCTGGAATCGTCGTACAAGGGAGATTATGGAAACTATTCACGCAAATTTTGATGAGCTTACTGAAATGGCTTCTGAGCAAAACAGCTTGGAACCCAGACATAACTATCTAAACTTCCCCCAAACCCCATCATCAGCTGAACCAAGCCTCCAACTTACTCGTCATCAAATGGAACAGCTATTTGCTCCTCTGTTTAGTGATGATATTGATCAACGTGCTCCAGATGTGTCAACTGTTTCTGCTGCTCAACCTGATAATAATCCAATACCTGATACACCTGAAACAACAACAAATGTTGAAGAAGCACCTCCAATTGATTCTACAGCAACAGTCGAACAAACCGCATCCAATGACGCTGAACCAGCTGATGATGTTCTGAACCAAAATGTACCTACACCTGCAGATTATGATCCAAATGCGTTCTTCAATCCTTTTGCAAATGAAACTGCCACTTCTGATGTTGCGGAATCATCTACAAGCCATTTGAATCCTCCTAATCTGCACAATATATATCAACATCAACCCTCCACACATCGTTGGACTAAAGACCATCCTCTTGTGAACATCATTGGAAACCCCAAATCAACCAGTCATAACTAGACAACGCCTTTAGACTGACGGTGAACATTGCATTTAAGCCCTCACCGTCTGCCAAGCTGAACCCAAAAATATTAAAGAAGCAATGACATATGACAACTGGATTGAATCCATGCAAGCAGAACTTAATTAGTTTAAACGTCTTGAAGTATGGGAATTGGTTGAAAAACCAACAGGGGTCTATGTTATTGGCATTAAATGGATTTGGAAAAACAAGTTGGATGCTGAAGGTACGGTCATCAGAAATAAGTCACGTCTGGTGGCTAAGGGTTATAGACAAGAAGAACGGATTGACTTCGAGGAATCGTTCACACCAGTTGCTAGACTTGAGGCTGTACGGATTTATCTGGCATTCACGGCTCACATGAACATCACGGTCAATCAGATGGATGTCAAAACCGCTTTTCTGAATGGTAAACTGAAGGAAACGGTCTATGTTAGTCAGCCAGAAGGATTTGTTGATCCAGAGTTCCCTAATCACGTCTACAAACTGAACAAGGCTCTCTATGGTCACAAACAAGCTCCTCGGGCGTGGTATGATGAGTGGTCATCCTTTCTCCTATCTCATAATTTTGTTAAAGGATCGGTCGACCCAACATTGTTTATACAATATCATGGGGAACACATTTTAATCGTTCAAATCTATGTGGATGACATCATTTTTGGGTCAACACATAAAAAGTACTCAAACGCTTTTTCAAAACTTATGAAAACACACTTTGAAATGTCAATGATGGGTGAACTTACGTTCTTTCTAGGACTACAAGTTCATCAATCACCTCATGGTATTTTCCTGAGTCAGTCCAAATATGCTCTTGAAATTTAAAACAAACATGGAATGCAAAGCTGTGATACCTATGCCACACCAATGGCACATACCAAGAAACTGGACGCTGATTTGCATGGGAAATTGGTTGACCCTACCAAATACCGAAGTATTATTGGGTCTCTCATGTATCTAACAGCCAGTCGACCAGACATTGTATTTGTTGTATATCTTTGCTCCCGTTATCAGTCAAGACCAACTGAAACTCACCTCACTGAGGCTAAAAGAATCCTCCAATATATTAATGGAACCATTAATTTCGGGATCTGGTATCCGAAGGATTCTGGTTTTGAACTAATAGCTTTTTCAGATGCTGATAATGCAGGATGCTTAGATTCTCGAAAAAGCACTTCAGATGCTCTACAACTTCTTGGTGATAAACTGGTGTCATGGCAATCGAAGAAGTAGGATTGTACATCGCTGTCCTCAACCGAAGCAGAATATGTAGCCATGTCAGCATGTTGTGCTCAAGTCATTTGGATGAGAACACAACTCAAAGACTATGGCTACGTATTTGACATAATTCCTATGTACTGTGACAATCGAAGTGCTATTGCAATCTCATGCAACTCTGTTCAACATTTAAAGTCCAAGCACATCGATCTTCGATATCATTTCATCAAAGAGCATGTGGAAACGGGTACCGTTGAATTATATTTTGTGGGTACTGAACACCAACTGGCGGATCTTCTCACCAAAGCCTTAGCTCCTGCTAGGTTTACTGATTTGATCCACCGGATTGGCATGAGGTGTTTGACTCCAGAGGAACTGGATGAATTTTTAGCACATTTTTTAAGATTTAGTAACTCCAGTTATTAAAGTGTCGGTCACCTCAAGTATATGTAATCGTTAGAAAGCTCGTATTCGTAGTTATTTAATGTTAAGTAGTATTTAGTTAAGTAACACCTTGGAGGACGGACGGGTCTTTACCCACTGTATGCCTGATCCACAGCCCGTAGGTGGCGTTTTATGTAAGACTATAAATACCCTCTACCTCCCAAGGTAGAGGGTTGGAGCTCATAATAATATTTTCACTTTCCCTCACTAAGTTCCCAAACCTCTAACTCTTTCTCTCTCTAAAACCTAATACTATACGCCTCATATTGATCATGGTTTGATGTATTTGTGAAATCCAATATGTTACAAATGGTATCAAGAGCCATGGTTTGATCATCTCTCTTACATATTATTGGATTTCTAGTGGTTTTATATGGTTTTTGGGTTTGAAAAATTTTAGTGGTTTTTGCATCATTTGGATCATTTCTTGTGTTAAAGTTTGAATTTTGAGTGTACTTTTGTGTTTAGAATCATTGTAAGTGCTTGGGTTTTGATTTGGAAAGCTTAAATCACTGTGGTTGGGCTTGTTTTGGATTGAAAAGTATTGTTCTTAAAGTTTTCTACCTAGCGACTTGGCTCTCGGAGTTGTTTTCTTCGTAGCGACTTGATGTGTTAATTTCCAGCGACTTGTAGTTAGAGGGGTAGCGACTTGAGCCTAGCAACTTGTCTATTGAGACAAGCCGACAAACAGTACAACATAGTGGAGGTTCTACTTAGGCTAACGACTTGGTTGGCGTAGCGACTTGTCTCTATTATTTCTAGCGACTTGTCCTTATTGTTCTTAGCCAGTTGATTCTTAGCGACTTGGGTACTTAGCGAGTTGTTCTTTAGCGACTTGTCTGCTTAGCGATTTGGTGCTTTAGCGACTTGTGTTCAGCGACTTGGGTCTTAGCGACTTGTGCTTAGCGACTTGATTCACAGCGACTTGAGGTTTAGCGAGTTGTTCTTTAGCGACTTGTCTGCTTAGCGATTTGGTGCTTTAGCGACTTGTGTTCAGCGACTTGGGTCTTAGCGACTTGTGCTTAGCGACTTGATTCACAGCGACTTGAGGTTTAGCGAGTTGCTACTTAGCGACTTGGTGACTTAGTGACTTGGTTCAAGGGTTATAGCGACTTGGTTGATTTTTGTTTCTAATACGGTTTTTCTCTTGATTTAGTAAAATCTCGTGAAAGAATCTATTTCCCAGTTTAATCATAGAGTTATAAAATCCCGTGAAATCTATAAACATGTCTACCAACGTGCCTACAATCATCTCTACTGTAGCTGAGGATGTTCAAGCAGCTGGTTCAGATACTCGTCCACCCATGCTTGACAGAACTGACTACGACTCATGGGCTCAACGAATCAGATTGTACTGTCTAGGAAAGGAAAATGGAGTCAACATTCTCAAGTCAATTGATGAAGGACCTTATCAAGTTGAGACAACTAGAGACATACTTGATATTGCTGCAGATGGAAAAATGATCTTTAGATTGGACAGACCAAAGACGTATGATGATCTCAGTGATAAGGAGAAAAAGAGATTCGATGCTGATATCATGGCTTCAAACATTATACTACAAGGTGTTCCAAAAGATATCTACAAGCTTATCAATCACAAAACTGAAGCCAAGGCTGTTTGGGATAATGTCAAAATGCTTCTCTCGGGTTCTGAATTAACTAAGGAAGACAGAGAATCACAACTGTATGATGAATTTGAGCACTTTAAGATGAAACCAGAAGAAAGTGTCTATGAATATTACGTGAGATTCCACAAGCTTGTGAATGATATGAGGAATATCAAAATGACCATGCCAAATATTCAGCTGAACTCAAAGTTTGTGAACAACATGAATCCCGAATGGCACAAATTTGTCACCTCTGTGAAGCTAACCAAAGGATTGAAGAACACCAACTATGAGCAACTGTATGCCTTCCTTCTTCAAAATGAGAGACATGCTATGTTTGAACGAAGGATTCTTGAACAGTTCAAATCTAAACAGGGAGAATCAAGTTCGTCAAATGATTCAACAGCCTTCTACACCGATATTGGAATTACCACCAAAGCTTCTCAAGTCATACCAACGGGAAATGGTAACTACAAACTCATTCCAGATCCATCTTACAAGCCTCCTGATTCAAACACATTCATGGAAAACTTCATCAATCAACTATCTCTCATGGTCAGTCAAAATCTGAATTCCCTCCCACACACCAACAATAACCTCAGAACAGCATCCAACCCACAGAATCAAGCTACCGTCAGAGATGGGAAGGTTATGGTCCAACCAAGTCAAGGAAGGCAGTATGAACAAGGAAGAGGTGGAATTGGTGGAGGGTATGTGGCAGATCAGAATCGTGGAAGGATTGCAAATCAAGGACAAGCAAAGCCAATCAAATGCTACAACTGTGGTGGTGAGGGACACATTGCGAGGAACTGCACATCTCCAAAACGTCCACAGAATGCAGAATACTTCAGAGACAAGATGTTGCTTGTGCAAGCTCAGGATAATGGAGCAGCTTTGGATGAAGAGGAGTTGTTGTTTCTTGCAGAAGGGAATGCTAAGACATATGATGCTGATGTGGATGAGCAGCCAATTCAGGAAATAGGTCACAATCATCAAAACGCCTTCCAAGTCAAAGACTGTGATGCATTTGACTCTGATGTCGATGATGAACCTACTGCCTAGACAATCTTCATGGCTAGCATCTCACCTATGGTCTCTCCAAAGGTCTCATCACCACAACTGGCTGGTCCATCCAAAGATTCAATCATTTTAGAGGTATTAAAACTATACGATGAAGTTGATGAGCAAAAGATGCATAATGAAGTACAATCTCTTGAAACTTATGAATCAGATATTGATAATGAGGGTAATAGCAATATTGTCCCATATGATCAATATGTGAAGCAAAGTGAAAGTGAGATTGTACCAAGTTATGCATCTTCTGCAGTCAATGATGACTATGTTTTTGATGAATACACTGCATGTGCTCCTGATGATTCTGTTATCTCTGAACTGAATGCCTATAAAGAACAAGTTGCTATTTATGAACAATGTGCTAAATTTGAGTTAACTAGCCGTGAGCAGGAAATGGATAACCAAATGCGTACAATCATTAGAAAAAGTAATTTTAGAGAAGAAGTGTTAAAACAAGAGTTAAATTCCTTACAAGAAAAGCTTTCTAAAATTGTTAAGCAAAAGCAAGAACTTCAAGATAATGTTAAAGTGCTTAAACAAGAATTTAATGCTAAGGAATCAAAACTTTTGAATGATTTTTCCAATCTAAAAACTTTGAAAAACAAGCTTGAAAATAAGTTGTACGTACAAGGGAATACCATTCAGACTGCTCACATGATCACTAAGCATAGAGTCTTAAGCGATAAGCATAGTATTCCCCTTGTTAAGGAACCAAATCCTGAGGTAGGTATAAAGGCTAGAGTTTCTCAGAAGATAATATATGATGGTAATGAAATCCTTAAGCCTAGGCAGAAACCTAGTTGCGTTGAGTGCACTGAGGAAGATAGAAAAATAGATGATACCTCTAGGGAGAAAATGGAAAAGAAGCTTAACGATCCTGAGTGTAAAAAGAAAAATATAACAATCAAACCCCATGATTACACTAAAGAAAATTGGATCTCCCTGAACATGTTTAAGCCTCAAACTCATATAACCCCTGAACAAATTTTTTGGAAGAAAGATATGGATAAGCAAAAAGCTAAAGAACTTGTTGAAACAAACACTCCCCTTATGAAAATGCATGCAGCTACTGTGTATCCTCCAAATACACCGATGCATTTAGTTCCTAGAACTATTTCCACTAATAGCAAGACCTTAATCAGCCTGTATGTTGTTTATCAACTATTTGTTGATTTTGAGAAAACGTGTAAGAAAAGGATCACACCCACTAGGATTACTGAAGGGGAAAGGGGTTTTGAGCAAACTAAAGAATGTTATTTAACTGAGGTCATGCCTTTCTTTAAACAATTAAAAGGTAAATTTGAGAGTCTTCAAAAAGGAATAAACTCAGATATTAAAGAAATGGAAAAGGAATTTGATGCAATGATAGTTGAGGTCAATGATTATGAACAGGAACTCAAATATAATGAAGTTGAAAGGAAGAACTTGCATATCTTAAATGAGAACTTGATTTCGAGTTGTGTTGCTCAAGATGTGTTTTATACTGTGACTAAGTATTCTATTACTGCATCTCAATTTCATGAATTATCTGTTGCTTTAAAAGTTTCCCATGATCGTGTCATTGAGCTTGAAAACAAAAACTCATAACTAAATGAAAAAATTGATTAGGATGATCACGATAATTTGGTAAAACATCTTTCTAAACTAGAAGTTGATCATTTTGATCTGCAACTAAAATATCAACATCTCAAAGAAAATGTCAAAACCTCAAACATCAAAACATCCTCAAATGTTCCAGAGTTTGATGCAGTTTTTCAAATAAACAAACGTGACGAACAGATTCAAGCTCATTGTAACACGATCAGAAAGTTGAATGCCTAAATCTCACAATTAAAGGGTGAAAAGAGCAATGTGACTGGCTCCCAAATGCCTCCTCCTTTAGATTCTCAGTGTTCTCAAACTTTTCATCTTCAAAACTTGGTTAATGTTTTACAAAAGGAAAATGAGAGTTTTCTAGAAGAAAATGAAAAAGTTAAACGACACTTTATGAGTTATATGATTCAATGAAAGTCACTCATGACAAGAATAACGAAAAAATAACGTCTTTACAAAAGGAAATTGAGAATCTGAGGAGTCAGGAAAAAGGAAAAATGCCACTTGTCTTCAATGAGAATGTTGCATCAAAGTCATCTGCAGACTCTAAATATACTATGACTGTTAAATACATTCCTCCTCATCTTAGGAATAACGAACTTGTATTTCATAATTATCTTGCTCGCCTTAAGGATAGTCTTGAATGTCTCCGTGAGATTGTAGAAGAGGACTTCATAAATAAGCCACTTGATAGTGAAATTAGGTTTGCTTGCATTCAGGCCAAACGATCTCAGGAGATGTTAGAATGTTTAATAGCAACATGTCCTAAATCCTTAGGTGCGAAAGAGAAAGCTGTGATGCCTTGTTCCATGCCTAGTGCTAAGTATACAAACCATTCTATGCCCAACATTAAGAAAGTGAATTTTAATGTGCCTTCAAGTAGTACAGATCCCTGCACTTCTAGTTCAGGAATGCAAAAGGTAGCCTAACCAACTAATGTTCCCATAATTCCCTCTACAGGAGTAATCAGTGACATTAATGCAAGCGGGTCAAAGCCTCCAGGCAATACAAAGCAAGATAGGACCTCGCAAGCTAAGAATGTGCATTGGAAGAGAGTAGAAGACCACCCTAGGAACACTAAGTTTGAGTTGAATAAAACGAATCGTGTTGATTCTAGTATTAGCTATAAGCGTACTGTAATTAATTCGAATTCTGCTACTTTTGGCAAAACATGTAATGATGATTGCTTGGTTTCTGTTACTAATCATGAATGTGGTGTGAATGATTTGATTAATGCTGTTAAATGCCCTGTTAAGATTGTTAATGCCATAAAACATGTTAAGAAGGCTAGAAAGCAGTGGAGAAAGAAGGTTAGAAAACATTAGAAACCCATAGGAAGGAAATTTAGTAACATAGGTTATCAGTGGATACCTACTGGCTACAAGTTTAATCTTAATGAGTTGTGCCCTAAATTTTCCAAGTCAATGCCCATTAGAAAATGGATGCCTACTGGTAGAACTATTCCTTTAAGAAGTGAACATACTTTGAATAGGTCAAATACGGACACTAGCACTGCATCTACCCCTGATGATTCCATTGTTTCCACTTCTGATGTGGGTGTTCCAATCACTGTTACTAACCAAATGGAACCCATTCTTGCATGGAGATCCCAATTATCCTGTTATCCATTCTTGTCTGTGTTCAACTGCAGATCGTTCAAATCGTTCTGTGGTACCTGGACTCAGGCTGTTCCAAGCATATGACTGGAGATCGCTCGCGGCTCATGAACTTCGTGAGTAAATTCATCGGGACTGTTAGATTCGGGAACGACCATTTTGGTGCAATTATGGGTTATGGAGACTATGTTGTTGGTGAAAGTGTAATCTCCAGGGTATATTATGTTGAAGGTCTTGGTCATAACTTGTTCTCTGTTGGTCAATTCTGTGATTCCGATCTAGAAGTGGCTTTTAGAAAACAAACTTGTTTCGTTAGAGAACTTGATGGTGTGGAACTGTTAAGAGGAACTCGTGGTTCAAATCTTTACACCATCTCTATCGAAGACATGATGAAGTCTTCTCCAATCTGCTTGTTGTCAAAGGCATCGAAAACAAAATCATGGTTATGGCATCGTCGTCTCAATCACTTAAACTTCAGAACCATTAATAATCTTTCCAGAAAGGATCTTGTAAGAGGCTTACCCAGATTAATCATTAAAGTAAGAAAAAGATCATCTTTGTTCAGCATGCCAATTGGGTAAAAGCAAGAAATATGCCCACAAACCCAAACCCACAAACTCAGTAATGGAAGTTCTTCATACCCTTCATATGGATTTATGCGGACCAATGAGAGTGCAAATGATAAATGGGAAGAAATATATTTTAGTCGTTGTGGATGACTACTCTCGATTTACTTGGGTAAAGTTTTTGAGGACAAAAGATGAAACTCCAGATGTCATCATCAAACTCATCAAGCAGCTTCAGGTTCGACTCAACAATACTGTTAGAATTGTTCGAACAGACAATGGCACAGAGTTTGTTAACAAAGACTTAAGTCAATTTTATGAAAGTGTTGGAATCAGTCATCAAAGAAGTGTTCCACGAACTCCTCAACAGAACGGTATAGTTGAAAGACGAAATCGAACTCTTGTGGAAGCCGCAAGAACAATGCTGATTTACTCAAAGGTTCTAATGTTTCTCTGGGCTGAAGCCATTGCCACTGCTTGCTACACCCAAAATCGTTCCCTCATACACACATCTCATGAAAAAACTCCATACGAACTTGTCCATAAATGAAAACCTAATCTCTCCTACCTTCGTGTGTTTGGTGCATTGTGTTATCCAACGAATGACGGTCAAGATTTAGGTAAATTAAGAGCTAAGGCGGACATTGGAGTTTTCTGGACCCGCATCTCAGCCTTTATCAAGTAGTCCCATCAGTTCTACTCTTGTACTTAATCCCTCACCAGTAACTCCTTATGTACCTCATTCGGAAGATGATTTAAATAAATTGTTTGATCCAATGTTTGATGAACACTATAAGCCAAGTGGTAATGATATGTCAATTCCATCAACATAGGCTGCTCCTATCCCTGTCAATGAAGTTAACCCTTTAGTTTCTATGTCATTAACTCAAGAAGCGCCTGCTGCTGATCACTCTGTCTCATCAACAAATCATCAATCATCGAGTGTACATCATGGAATTATGTCTGGCACCTATGATGGAGATAATCCCTTTGCTACTCCTGAAGATGCCCCCTTTGAAAACATATTTGCTCCTGAATCATCATCAGAACCATCTTCATCAAGAGAAATCGACTCTGCTACTTCAGTTCCTCAACAACAACCACACGAACACCTTAGAAAATGGACACATGATCATCCATTGGACAACATCATTGGAAATCCCTCTCGTCCAGTATTCACTCGCAAACAACTTGCAACTGATGCCTTATGGTGCTTCTTCAACTCCGTACTATCCAAGGTCGAACCAAAAGACGTTAAAACTGCCATGAATGAAGACAGTTGGTTCAATGCCATGCAAGAAGAAATTCATGAGTTTGATCGACTAGATGTATGGGAATTAGTACCTGCTCCTGACTGTGCTATGATCATTTCTCTAAAGTGGATCTTCAAAGTAAAACTTGATGAGCATGGTGATGTATTAAAGAACAAGGCTCGATTGGTTGCAAAAGGATACCGTCAAGAGGAGGGTATTGACTTTGAAGAATCATTTGCTCCGGTTGCTCGTATCGAGGCAATCAGAATCTTCTTGGCTAATGTTGCAAGTAAGAACATGGTAGTCTATCAGATGGATGTAAAGATGGCTTTTCTTAACGGAGATCTTAAAGAAGTCGTATACGTCAGCCAACCTGAAGTTTTGTGAATACAGAGCATCCCACTCATGTCTATCGCTTGAAGAAGGCTCTTTACGGTTTGAAGCAAGCTCCAAGGGCATGGTATGATACGCTGACAAAGTTTCTTCTATCTACTGGATTCAGCAAAGGAGCAGTTGATCTGACATTGTTCACCAGAAAGTCAAGCAAACATTTAATTCACGTTCAAATTTATATTGATGATATTATTTTTGCCTCAACTGACCCCAATGAATGTGACCGT
This sequence comes from Chrysanthemum seticuspe, assembly GCA_019973895.1. NCBI lineage: Eukaryota > Viridiplantae > Streptophyta > Magnoliopsida > Asterales > Asteraceae > Chrysanthemum > Chrysanthemum seticuspe. The sequence goes on along the minus strand of BPTQ01000008.1, from coordinate 286,838,745 downwards.
TTTTCTAATGAGATGGGTTCCAAATTTCAAATGTCTATGATGGGACAAATGTCATTTTTCTTAGGATTACAAATTTCACAAAGTCCCGGAGGCATTTTTATAAATCAATCTAAATATGCAAATGAGATTTTAAAGAAATTTGGATTTGATTCTTGTGACCCTGTTGACACTCCCATGATAGAGCGTACTAAACTGGATGAGGACCACTCAGGGATCATAGTAGATCAAACAAAATATCGTAGTATGATTGGATCCCTGATGTACCTCACAGCCAGTAGACCAGATATTTTGTTCGCTGTTTGCATGTGTGCTAGATACCAGGCTAAGCCTACCAAAAAGCACCTTGAAGCGGTTAAACGGGTCTTTCGGTATCTCCAAGGAACCATCAATATGGGACTTTGGTACCCGAAGGACACCGGTATGTCACTAACAGCCTATGCAGATGCTGATCATGCAGGATGTCAAGATACACGTCGAAGTACGTCTGGAGGTGCTCAGTTTTTGGGTGATAAGCTTGTGAGTTGGTCTTCTAAGAAACAAATGAGTACTTCTATATCCTCTACAGAGGCTGAATACATAGCCATGTCATCTTGTTGTGCTCAAATCCTATGGATGAGATCCTAATTATCTGACTATGGCTTTGAATTCAACAAAATCCCTCTGTATTGTGGTAACAAAAGTGCCATTGCTCTCTCATGCAACAACGTACAACACTCAAGAGCAAAGCACGTCAACATTTGACATCATTTCATCAGGGAGCAAGTGGAAAACGGTGTGGTGGAACTTTATTTTGTGAGGTTTGAATACCAACTAGCAGACATCTTCACCAAAGCTCTTCCTAGAGAACGTTTTGAGTTTATCCTCCCACGACTTGGTCTAAAGAGTCTACAACCGGAAACACTTAAACGTCTTCAAGAGGAAGAAGAGGAGTAAAAGGTTTTTCTTCATGCATCTCTTGTAAATAGTTATTCAAAAAGCAAAATACAAAATTTCAAAACCAACAAAAAGCAAATAGAAAAATATAAAATTTTCAAAATCCATAAAAATTAGAAAATCTTGAAAAATCCCAAAAATATTGTTATTTTGTCATGTTTTCCTTGTTCGATATCACCTACGGACTTTGTGTTGACATTCAAAGAATGTCACGGGTTTTTAGATGTTCTTAGAATGTACATAAATTGTTTAATATATATATATATATATATATATATATATATATATATATATATATATATATATATATATATATATATATATATATATATATATATATATATATATATATATTGAGAGAAAATGACACAAAGGCTTATAGTCATTTCAGTCTATAACCCGTTTTTAAAGAAAGAACAGAGCCATGCTTTATCTTATTTTTTAAATCTCATGATCTGATTCTATAAACAAATATTTGTTATCTTTTTGAAAACTAATAAAAATAACCCGGTCACAATTTTTGAAAATCATCTGAACTTGACATTTGTCAAAATATCTATCTCTCAATCAACAACTTATGTCATTGATTGAGGGGGAGAATGATTTCATTTTAAATCAAAAGGTTATTTGTCATACAATTGGTTTAGACCAAGGTTTATGTCATGTTTTAAAAAGATACTCAAGCATGTTTTTTGGAGTTTAAAGTCTCAGCTTTGATCTTTATTGGTTAAATGTTTTCATAAGGAAATCACAATTCTTCTCAAAAGCTTTCAAAATCAATTTAAATCTACAAGAGATCACAAATCTCAAATGATTTAAAAATTTTGATCGGGGGAGAATTTGTGATTTAAATTGGATTTAAACTGATAATTCGATAAATGGTTTTATAGTGATCTACAAGCTCTCCTCCCCACATGTGCCAAACGATTTTAAATTTTCCATGCACATGTTGAGGGGGAGCATCTATTTCAAACCAAAAAGGATTGAAACGTGATTGATTTGTTTCAATGTGCAGGTTTTCCCTAATATGTGCGAAACACTTTCAAATTTCTATGCACATATTGAGGTGGAGCAACTTTTTGAAAACCACATCCTTCCCAAAATTATCCTTAACAAAGTATGAAAAATACTAATTTTGATCAGGAAAGTGATGTTGATATCTTTTAGAAAATTGTAATCAATGAAGTGAATCCTTCCTCTTGCCTCCGTGTGCCAAAACGATTTCAAATACATGATGCACATGTAGAGGGGGAGCTCTTTTTCTAAAAATATCAAAAACAATTCAGGTACAAAATGCTTTGATAATATCACAAGTATCTGGATTGATTTTCAAATGGTTTTCAATTGGTTCCAATGGCAGATGAACAATACCAAATAGACCGACCAAATTTACTTTATGTATGGTGATATAAGGATGGTTAGGTTAGGTATTCGTTCCCACGATCCCGCCAGAGCTGGAGGGATCTACCCAGGGACAATCCACTAGATAGTGTAGAGTCCTTAGGTATGATGAAAAAAAGAGAAAAGTGAGATATGGGAAGAGTGCGGACTGAGATAGAGCTATAACTGGAATAAACCCAACAAGGTTCTAGTTATGAAATCTCGGTAAGCACTGAAGGGGTTGAAGAATGAAAAAGAATTGAATGAGAAAAGGGTGAAAATAAATAGCCCTCCAATTATTCAACCTTAGGATAGAAACTGGATTCAATTCATATGCTACTGGTGGTTACTAAGGTAACACTGGTATTGAAGACAAGACATCATGGACCCAGTGATGCACTGCACTACAACTTCCCAAGCCACTCAAGTTCCTCTTAGAAGGACTTGTTTCATTCTCACGGGGAACCAACATAATCTATCGACTTTCTCTTAGAGATTGTTGATATTGAAGAAGGAGACCCTCTCCCTAGTCTCCGGCATAGGAACCAAATGTGCACAATTGAGTCTAGAGCCACTAGATCATCAAATAAATCTCCTTAGGACACTGTCAATGAAGACTCTCTGTTTCACACAATGTGGAAAGAGGGATTATATCTTATGAGTCCTACGCATTATCCTTGTGGTATTGCCAGAACATCTGAGTGATTTTCTAACATATTCACAATGAAGATGGAAAGCCTTCTAGAGCCAACATCAAACAAGCTCTTGGTGGGTGGCATGTGAGATCTATCCAATAGATCAACCATGTGACAACTGAACAGAAACAATGGGGCGATTCAAAATTATGAATCAATCCTGGTTCAGGTTATGGATTGACGGATACCTTTGAAAACCGGTCATTGTGCTTAAAAATTCTTTTCTTTAGCACATCGACTGTGTATTAATATTTCAAATATAAAAGGTGTTTATGATTGATAATTGATTTTTCTTAAAACCTTCGTTGTATTGCAAAAACAATTTATTAAGCAATACTCAATTGTTTTTCAAATCTTTTTTCATCAATAAGTGAATCTCAAATTCGCTGGTTCACTCACTCCGTGTTGTCTTCTTTGAGACGTTCCGGTCTGAGAACAACTTGACCAGCTGCAAAACCCTGTCAAGGAGATTCTTCGGAATTATACCTGATCACAGGCAGTACTTGTACTGATCAACGGGGAACCGTGGGCCGTGTACCTCAATTCAACGAAAGTGATCAAGGACACTTTCGTGTGCTTTATTGCTAACTGTTGTATGCAGGTACGCCCGACGTTTGCAGCTGATCAGAATGGAGAAGTCAATCCATAGCCGCATGCTCACACAACACATTCATTTCTAAAGAAATCATGATAAGTGCATCAACGACTCTGATATTTTCACTCCATGCTTTTGCTACGCTGCTGCAAATATCATGAATCAACTAAAGCTTCAGCTACTCTGATGAAATGATTTCATGATCCAAAATGTGAGCATGTCGGTCCAAAAGTCACAACTTCACATAATGTCAACACCACAATGGAAGAGTCAGAGATTTATGGTAACTGATGATCTCAAAGCTGGCTCAAAACTCATTATCACGTGGATCAGTTAAAGACCTCCATTTGGATTAACGAAACATGCAATAATGAAGAATCAAAGACTACGGGCTACAGAGCAAAGTACATTAACAAGAATCCAAGAACAATCTTAATGTAATATCAGTTTGTATTCAATGTAATTTGAGGTGACCTCCCATAGGGGGAGATTGTTAGGATTTAGTAAATCCAGTTATTAAAGTGTCGGCCACCTCAAGTATATGTAATCGTTAGAAAGGTCGTAGTCGTAGTTATTTAATGTTAAGTAGTATTTAGTTAAGTAACACCGTGGAGGACGGACGGTTCTTTACCCACTGTATGCCTGATCCACAGCCGTAGGTGGCGTTTTATGTAAGACTATAAATACCCTCTACCTCCCAAGGTAGAGGGTTGGAGCTCATAATAATATTTTCACTTTCTCTTACTAATTTCCCAAACCTCTAACTCTTTCTCTCTCTAAAACCTAATATTATACGCCTCATATTGATCATGGTTTGATGTATTTGTGAAATCCAATATGTTACAACATTCTTAAAACCAGTCAAACACCAAAATCTCTTTTGTAAATAAATTTTTCAAAAACAAAAATAGAAGAATATAAAATCTGATAAAATACAAAAATATTCTTCTATCTAATTTCTTTCAAACATTGCAAGTACAAAACTTCCGTCAACACTTTGTTCTATCAAACTTTTCACAATTTTCTCGAACAAGTGTTGAGGGGGAGAAAGTAAATATTTTTCAGTTTCATAAAACCTTGTACTTGCATGTTACCAAAATATGTTGTTTCTTCTAAAATGGTGGATACGTTTCTTGTCAAATACTCTCCTCGTACTCAAATGTTTTCAAAATTCATTATTTCAAAAGTCGAGGGGGAGTATCGTTAAGTTTCTTGCCTTACAATATGTTTTGTGTAACCAAAGTGGGTGCTAAAGGATCTTGGTTGGAACCTCTTTGAGGATAAAGGGCCATATGTGTAAAGTTTGAAATAATTAATTTTAACAAAAACATTCACCTTACACATTCAATGCACCACTTCATGTGCATTTACTCCTAAACAACCACCAAGATCAAACGGCCCAAATCAAATCTTCAAAATCCGTTCAAGCTGTTCATAATCTGTAAGTTCTAAATTGTTTTGATCAAGATTCTAAACAAAGATTTCAAAAAATATTTCAAATCCAATGGTTAAAACTCTTTAAAACTGACTTTGTAAAACTGTTCACTCGAACGAATTAGGTGTTCATACTTAAAAGTGTTTGGATTGAAATGAGTTATGTTAAAACATTTCTTTGTGTCTATTAAACACGTTTCAATCGCCCAAAACCATTCAGAATTTTCAATTGCATGAATTTGAATTCTAGGGTTCTTGCGCTCATTTGGGGTTTTTCTATTCTGTGATGTTTTATGTTTTTTAGGTGGTCAAGAAAGTGTTAGAATAAGTTTATATGCATGTTTTGAACCTTTAAATTAGCCCAGAAACATCTAAACTGTAAGAATTTAAGTTTTAGGTTTTTAGGGTTCATCTCCCATGAATCTTCTGATTCTGTGGTGGAAATGTGTTAAATATTGTTCCATTGCATTCATATGACATCTAGGACACTCCAGAAACATTCTTGTTTGATTTGTGTGGCTATATCTCTTTCGCATAGATTAAGGGTTTAGGGTTTAAGAAATTTTACGCCTAAGTCTTTTTGTGTGTATCTGATATGTTCTTGTGCTTGTTTTGTGATCTAAAAGATGCTTGGAATAAACTGCAGTCAAGTTTTCATGTTTATATTTAACAGGTTAATTATTCGTAATGTCAGAATCTTCAGGTGTTCAAACCGTTACGCTTAATGAATACTTTTATGCGTAAAGGTAACGGCTAAGAGAAATCTTACGCGTAACTCTTACGCATAAGAGGTCTATAGTGGATTAGGCGTGTCTTGGAAAGATATTCGTTAACAAGGCTTGCTACGCATAAGCTTTACTATTACGAGTAAAACTTTACGCGTAACATCTCTCTTATTCCTATGTGTAAGCCTAAAGCCTTTGAACTTGTCTTACGCGGAAGAAACTCTTACGCATAAGCTTGGTCTTACGCTTTAGCTTACTCCTACGCATAAGCTCCTTTCTTACGCATAAGGATCCTTGTTACACATAAGCCGTTGTTCACTACATTTTGGCCTGTTACGCATATGTTACTTGTTAAATGTTACGCATAAGTAATAAATACCTGATATGTCATATAAGCTTACAAAAGTTAATATGTTGTGTGTTAAGTGAACAATTGGTCTTTGAAATTTTAAAATTAACACGTTCACGTAACTTATCACATCAACTTCAAACAATTGGAAAAATGTGACTTAGGACTTGTAACTAACATAAACATGTTACCATCAAACAAGTAATTAGATAATAAATCAGACTAAATCAAACACATTGTGTTTCCATATGTCTGTCTCTTTGTCTAATGACTTTCAGATCACAAAATGGATGCAAATCAAGAAAACATCAATGCCCCAGCTGAGCTCTCGATGGCAAACACATTCCCAGCTGGCTACGACAAAACAATTGGCAAGAAAAATCTCCGTGTCGTCTTCAACAACTTCATATGCTGTGAATCATGTTGCAGAATTGCTGTGGACATCCTTCTGCAACATCCATTCAAAATCATGCTCACAAAGTCATCCTGATGATGAGTATGATTCAATGGATGAGGAAATACAATTTCGTAAGACATTAAAGCAGAAAAGGATGGAATACCATGCTTCAACCTTTCTGGTTAATCAACCCGGTGGGGCAGGAGGGTCAAGCAGTAGTCCTCCACTTACGAAAGATCCATTGCAAACAACTCTTACCCCATCCGATCCGGTTAATCAACCCGGTAAGGATCAGGGTGTCACTGTCACTACAACTGTTGAAATGAAGCAACCACAACAACAACTAAAACAACCGCAAGAAGAAAAGCATGGTGAAGATGTGGAAATATATGACGAAGGAGATTACGATCATGATAAGGATGAAAGAGTCACTGATGATGATAATTTGGTGGCTGAAGAGGAAATGATGCAAAAAGAGGCTGAAGAAGCTGCTAGAGCTGAAGAGGAAAAGATAAAGAAGGAATCAGACAACTACATAGTTGACAATCCAACACACATACCTCAACAGTCTCCTGAACCACCTTTTGACACTTCCACCAAACCCAAATCATCATCTCAATCATCACCTCCATCAACAAAAGAAACAACTAAGTCAACAACAAAATCTGTTAAGAAGGCAACTCCATCCAATGATTCGACAAATGGTTAAGCAGGTTTTCACCACTACACAACAAGCTACACAGCCACCACCATCTGATCAACCAATGGTTTCAGAAACCACACCACCAATGAAGAAAACCGGTAATCACTCTACATACACTGGTGGTGAGGATTATGACATACCTGAGCCCCAACCTGAACCTCAACCGAGAGTCAGATCAAGTACATTACTGCACTCCTTGTGTTCATACGCATCAAATCAAAGAGCGTGTTGAAGATCTCCACCTCGGGGTCGAATCTTACCAAAATTCTACAGTTCAACGGAATCAATCAAGAACCTCAGTACAAAATCGTTCATAAACCAAAGTTTAGGTTTGTCTACCGAAGTAAAAATTATCATACTTGCTTTATGGCTTTCGATGAAATTCACAAAGATCTATGACACCACCCTGGAGATGGTTTGAGATGGATTGGCATATCGATTGAAGGACATTGATTTCGGTAAAATTCAGACGAAGAGATGGAATTCCAAAGGATCGCAAGGATGTTCGTTGCTTTATCACTAGGATTGATGAAAGGTTGAGTCATCGGGATCAGATGCAACGGTTGGAGAGCTATGTGGGAGGAAGACCAAACTTTCCGATTCTGACTTACCAACGTCCTCAGAAAGTAGCTGATCGTCTGTAATCATTGGGTACTCTCTTGTTAGGATTTAGTAAATCCAAGTATTAAAGAGTCGATCACCTCAAGTATATGTAATCGTTAGTAAGCTCGTAGTCGTAGATTAATATAAGTTAAGTAGTATTTAGTTTAAGTAACACCGTGGAGGACGGACGGGTCTTTACCCACTGTATGCCTGATCCATAGCCCGATAGGTGGCGATTTATGTAAAGACTATAAATACTCTCTACCTTCCAAGGTAGAGAGTTGGAGCTCATAATAAGACTTTTCTTTCTCTCACTTAAGTTCCCTAAACCTCTAACTTTCTCTCTTTAGAACTCTTTGTACGCCTACTTTGTGTTTGGTTTGATGTGTATGTGAAATCCAATATGTTACAAATGGTATCAAGAGCCATGGTTTGATCATCTCTTACATATCTTTGGATTTCTAGTGACTTTTAGGTGGTTTTAGAGTTTGAAAAAGTTTAGTTGTTTTTGCATCATTTGGATCATTTCTAGTGTTAAAGTTTGAAACTTGAGTGTAGTTTTGTGTTTAGAATCATTGTATGTGCTTGGGTTTTGATTTGGTAAGCTTGAATCATCGTGGTTGGGTTGTTTTTGGATTGAAAAGTGTGTTTTTAAAGTTTTCTCTTGCTAGCGACTTGTGCTACGGACTTTATTTCTTGGTAGCGACTTGGTTTGTTAAACTGTAGCGAGTTGTAGTGTACTTTGGTAGCGACTTGGTGCTTAGCGACTTGTCTATTGAGACAAGCCGACAAACAATACACTTAGTGGAGTCTCCACTACGGGTAGCGACTTGGTGAAAGTTAGCGACTTGTACTTAAGTTTGTTAGCGAGTTGGTGTTAGCGAGTTGGTGCTTAGCGAGTTGCTCTTTAGCGACTTGACAACTTAGCGACTTGGTGCTTAGCGACTTGCTGTCAAAATTTTGCTAGCGATTTGGTGCTTAGCGAGTTGTTCTTTACCGACTTGACAACTTATCGACTTGGTGCTTAGCGACTTGCTGTCAAAATTTTACTAGCGACTTGGTGCTTAGCGACTTGGTTCAGGTTTTCTTAGCGACTTGGCTGACTCTGTCTGTAATACGGTTTTCTCTTGATTTAGTAAAATCCCGTGAAAGAATCTATTTCCCGGTTTAATCATAGAGTTATAAAATCCCGTTCAATCTATCATCATGTCTACCAACGTTCCTACAATCATCTCCACTGTTGCCGAGGATGTTCAAGCAGCTGGTTCAGATACTCGTCCACCCATGCTTGATAGAACTGACTACGACTCTTGGGCTCAACGAATCAGATTGTACTGTCTTGGAAAGGAAAATGGAGTCAACATTCTCAAATCCATTGATGAAGGACCGTATCGGGTTGAGACTACTAGAGACTTAATTGATACAGCTGAAGATGGAACAATTATCTATGGAATTGATAGACCAAAGACATATGATGAGCTCGATGATAAGGAGAAAAAGAGATTTGATGCTGATATCAGGGCTTCTAACATCGTACTTCAAGGTCTTCCAAAAGATATCTACAAGCTGATCAATCACAACACCGAAGCCAAGGCAGTGTGGGATAATGTCAAGATGCTTCTCTCAGGTTCTGAATTAATTATGGAAGACAGAGAATCACAACTCTATGATGAGTTTGAACACTTCAAGATGAAACCAGATGAGAGTGTCTATGAGTACTATGTGAGATTCCACAAGCTTGTTAATGATATGAGGAACATCATAATGACTATGCCAAACATTCAGCTGAACTCAAAGTTTGTGAACAACATGAATCCAGAATGGCACAAGTTTGTCACCTCTGTAAAGCTAACCAAAGGATTGAAGAATACAAACTATGAGCAACTCTATGCCTTCCTCCTTCAGAATGAGAGACATGCTATGTTTGAAAAAAGGATTCTTAATCAGTTCAAAACCAACCAGGGAGAGACAAGCTCATCAAATGATTCAACTTCCTTCTACTCAAACATCGGAATCACAACCAAAGCCTCACAAGTCATACCCATGGGTAATGGTAATCACAAACTCATTCCTGATCCTATGTTCAAACAAGCTGATGCTGATGCACACGTGGGAAACTTCATTAATCAACTGACTCTCCTGATTAGTCAAAACATGAACTCTCTTCCACACACCAACAACAATCTCAGAACTGCTTTCAATCCACACAATCAAGCCACTGTCAGAGATGGGAAGGTTATGGTGCAGCCAGTTCAAGAACGACAGTACGAACAAGCAAGAGGTGGAGCTGGTAGAGGTTACACTGCAAATCAGAATAGGGGAAGGAATGGAAATCTGGATCAAGCAAAGCCAATCAAATGTTATAATTGTGGAGGTGAGGGACACATTGCAAGGAACTGCACATCGCCAAAACGCCCTCATAATGCCGAGTACTTCAGGGATAAGATGTTGCTTGTGCAAGCTCAGGATAATGGTGTAGCTTTGGATGAAGAGGAGTTGTTGTTCTTGGCTGAGGGAAATGCTAAGACATATGATCCAGATGTGGATGAGCAACCAATTCAGGAGATAGGCCATAATCATCATAATGCCTTTCAAGTAGCTGATTGTGATGCATACGACTCTGATGTTGATGAAGAACCCACTGCACAAACCATTTTCATGGCTAGCATTTCTCCAATGGTCTCTCCTAAAGTCTCTTCATCACCACAAGCTGGTCCATCCAAAGACAAAATCATTTCTGAGGTATTAAAACTATACGATGAAGTTGATGAGCAAAAGATACATAACGAAGTACAATCAACTGTATTTATTGAGTCAGATATTGAAAATATGGGTAATATCAATGTTGTCCCATATGATCAATATGTGAAACAAAGTGAAAGTGAGATTGTACCAAGTGATGTATCTTCTGCAGTTAATAATGATTATGTTTTTGATGAATTCACTGCATGTGCCCCTGATGATTCTGTCATCTCTGAACTGAATGCCTATAAAGAACGTGTTGCTATTTATGAACAACGTGCAAAATTTGAGTTGACCACCCGTGAGCAGGAAATGGATGACCAAATGCGTACAACTATTAGAAAAAGTAGGTTTAGAGAAGAAGTATTAAAACAAGAGTTAAACTCCTTACAAGAAAAGCTTTCTAAAACTGCTAAGCAAAAACAAGAACTTCAAGAAAATGTTAAAATGCTTAAGCAAGAATTCAGTGCTAAGGAATCAAAACTTTTGAATGATTTTTCTAATCTAAAAACCTTGAAAAACAAGCTTGAAAATAAGTTGTACGTACAAGGAAATACCATTCAGACTACTCACTTAATTACTAAGCATAGAGTCTTAAGCGATATGCATAGCATTCCCCTTGTTGAGGAACCAAGTCCAGAGGTCATTAAAAAGGCTAGAAATGCTCATAAGGTTCTTTATGATGGCAATGAAATCCTTAAACCTAGACAGAAACCTAGTTGCGTTGAGTGCACTAAGGAAGATAAGAAATCAGATGAAGTCACTAGGGAAAAGATGAACAAGAAACTAGATGATCCTAAATGCAAGGAGAAGAAAATAAATATCACACCCCATGATTACAAGAAGGAGAATTGGATTTCCTTGAACATGTTTAAGCCTCAGACATTGTTAACACCCAAACAAGTGTTCTGGAAAAAGGATTTAGATAAGGAAAAAGCAGAGAATCTTGTTGTAACTAACCCCCCCCCCTTTAGGAAAATGCCTTCAGCAACTATGTATCCTCCCAATACACCAATGCATTTAGTTCCTAGGACTATTGCCACTAAAAGCAAGACCTTAATCAGTCAATATGTTATTTTTCAACTATTTGTTGATTTTGAGAAAACTTGTAAGAAAAGGATCACACCCACTGGTATAACTGAAGGGGAAAGGGGTTTTGAGCAAACAAAAGAATGTTATTTAACTGAAGTCATGCCTTTCTTTAAACAACTAAAAGATCATTTTGAAAGTCTTAAAAAGGGAATGAATTTAGACATTAAAGAAATGGAAAAGGAATTTGATGCAATGATAGTTGAGGTTAGTGACTATGAGCGAGCACTAAAATATAATGAGATTGAGAGGAAGAACTTGCATACATTGAATGAGACTCTTATTACTGAATGTGTTGCTCAAGATGTGTTTTTCACTGCTACAAATTGTTCCATTAATGCTTCTCAATTTCATGAATTATTTGTTGCCCTGAAAGTCTCCCATGATCCTGTCATTGAGCTTGAAAAGACTAATTCTAAACTAAATGAGAAAATTGAACTGGATGATCACGACAATTTGGTTAAACATTTTTCTAAACTAGAGGTTGAGCATTTTAATTTACAACTAAAATATCAACATCTTAAAGAAAATGTCAAAACTTCAAATATCAAGACATCCTCAGATGCTCCAGAGTTTGATGCAGTTTTTCAAATTAACAAACGGGATGAACAAATTCAAGCTCATTGTAACACGATCAGAAAGTTGAAAGCCTAAATATCTCAATTAAAGGGTCAAAAGAACAATGTGACTGGTTCCCAAATGCCTCCTCCTTTAAATTCTCAGAATTCTCAAACGTTTCATCTTCAAAACTTAGTAAATGCATTACAAAAGGAAAACGAAAGCTTTCTTGAAGAAAATGAAAAGATTAAACGTCATTTCAATGAGTTATTTGAATCAATAAAGGTCACTCGTAACAAAAATACCAAACAAATAGCTTCATTGCAAAAGGAAATTGAGAATCTGAAGAGCCATGTAAAAGGGAAAATGCCAATGACCAATGGGGAGAATGGTGGATCAAAGGAAAATGTTTGTAATAAATATGCTTTGTCTGTGAAATATGTTCCTCCTCATCTCAGGAATAACAAACTTGCTATTCAAACATATTTCTCATCCCTTAAGGATTGTCTAGAATGTCTCCGTGAGATTGTTGAAGAGGATAAGTTAGAAAAACCACTTGACAATGCAATTGGGCATGCATGCTTATATGCCAAACGATCTCAAGAAATTCTAGAATGCTTAATCACAATATGCCCTAAGTCTTTAGGTGAGCGAGTTAATCCTTTGATTCCGTGTTCTATGCCTAGTGCCAAGTATGATATCCATTCGATGCCTGATGTTTTGAATGTGAACTCTAGTATGCCTTCTAGGAGTACAAATCCCAGCACTTCTAGTGTTAAGAAAGTGAACCTTAGTGTGCCTGCATGTAATTCAGATCCCAGCACATCTAAATAGGAGATGCAAAGAGTAGCAAAACCAACTAATGTTTCCATTCCCTCTACAGGAGTAATCAGTGACATTAAAGCGAGCAGGTCAAAGTCTCAAGACAACACAAGGAATGATAGGACCTCGCAAGCTAAGAATGTGCATTGGAAGAGAGTAGAAGACCAACCTAGGAACTTTAAGCTTGAGTAGAATAAAACGAATCGTGTTGATTCTAGTATTAGCCATAGGCGTACTGTAATTAATTCGAATTCTGATACTATTTGCAAACCTTGTAATGATGTCTGCTTGAATTCTGTTTCTAATCATGAATGTGGTGTGAATGTTTTGCTAATGCTGTCATACCCCCAGTTAATATTGCTAATGCAAAAAATCATGATAAAAAAGCTAAAAGGCAGAGGCGAAAGAGAGTTAGAAAACAGTGGAAACCCACAGGAAGAACATTTAGTAAGATAGGTTATCAATGGATACCTTTTGGCTATAAGGTTAATGAGTCAATGCCCACTAGAAAATGGATGCCTACTGGTAGAACTATTTCCTTAAGAAGTGAACATACTTTGAATAGGGCATATACGGACACTAGTACTGCATCTCTTCATAATAATTCCATTGCCTCAATTTCTGATATAAATGTTTCTATTTCTGATGTGGGTGTTCCAATCATTGTCACTAACCAAATGGAACCCATTCTTGCATGGGGATCCCAATCATCCAGTTATCCATTCTTGTCTGTGTTTAACTTCAGATCGTTCAAATCATTCTGTGGTACCTGGACTCAGGCTGTTCCAAGCATATGACTGGCGACCGGTCGCGGCTCATGAACTTCGTGAGTAAATTCATCGGGACAGTTAGATTCGGGAACGACCATTTTGGAGCTATCATGGGTTATGGAGATTATGTGGTTGGTAAAAGTGTAATTTTCAGGGTATATTATGTGGAAGGTCTTGGTCATAATTTGTTCTCTGTTGGTCAATTCTGTGATTCCGATCTAGAAGTAGCTTTTAGAAAACATACTTGTTTCGTTAGAGAACTTGATGGTGTAGAATTGTTAAGAGGTACCCGAGGTTCAAACCTATACACCATCTCTATCGATGACATGATGAAGTCCTCTCCAATCTGCTTGCTGTCAAAGGCTTCTAAAACAAAGTCTTGGTTATGGCATCGTCGTCTCAATCACTTGAACTTTGGTACCATAAACAACCTTTCCAGAAAGGATCTAGTCAGAGGATTACCCAGATTAAAATATGAAAAAGATCATCTTTGCTCAGCTTGTCAATTGGGAAAAAGCACGAAATATGCCCACAAACCAAAACCCACAAACTCTGTAATGGAAGTTCTTCATACCCTTTATATGGATCTGTGCGGTCCAATGAGAGTGCAAACTATTAATGGGAAGAGATATGTGTTAGTAGTGGTTGATGACTACTCCCGATTCACTTGGGTTAAGTTTTTGAGGACAAAAGACGAAACTACAGATGTCATCATTAAACTTATTAAACAACTTCAGATCAGACTCAACAAAACAGTTCGAATCGTCCGAACTGACAATGGAATTGAGTTTGTTAATAAAGTACTCAATGAATTTTATGAAAATGTTGGAATCAGTCCTCAAAGAAGTGTTCCTCGAACTCCTCAACAGAACTGTGTAGTTGAAAGACGAAACCGAACTCTTGTAGAAGCTGCAAGGACAATGCTGATCTACTCAAAGGTTCCAATGTTTCTATGGGCTGAAGCTATAGCCACTGCTTGTTACACTCAAAATAGATCTCTAATTCACACATCTCTTGGAAAGACTCCATACGAACTTTTCCACAATCGAAAACCTGATCTATCATACCTTCGTGTGTTTGGTGCTTTATGTTATCCAACTAATGATGGTCAATATTTAGGAAAACTAAGAGCCAAAGCAGACATTGGATTATTTGTAGGCTATGCACCAAACAGAAAAGGTTACCGAATCTACAATAAGAGAACTCGAGATATCATGGAAACAATTCACGTTACGTTTGATGAGCTGACCGGTTAAATGGCTCCTGGACAATCCAGTTCAGGACCCGCACTTCAAAACAGTCCCATTGGTTCATCCCTTGTACCAAATTCTTCTCCAGCAACTCCATATGTACCTCCATCTGAAGATGATTTAAAGAAATTGTTTGATCCTATGTTTGATGAACTCTATGAGCCAAGTGCTAATGAACTGTCAATTCCCACAACATAGGCTGCTCATATCCCTGAGAATGAAGTCAATCCTTCAGTCTCAATATCATTAAGTCAAGAAGCGCCTGCTGCTGATAACTTAGTCTCATCAACAAATCATCAATCTTCGAATGTACATCATGGAACTGAATCTGGCATCAATGATGAAGTTAATCCCTTTGCTACTCCTGAAGATGCTCTATTTGAAAACATATTTCCTCCTGAATCATCATCAGAACCATCTTCTTCAGGAGAAATCAACTCTGCTACCTCAGTCCCTCAACAACTACCACATGATCACCTTAGAAAATGGACTCACGATCATCCATTAGACAACATCATTGGAAATCCCTCTCGTCCAGTATCAACATGGAAACAACTTGCAACCGATGCCTTATGGTGCTTCTTTAACTCCGTACTCTCTAAGATTGAACCAAAAGATGTTAAAACTGCCATGAATGAAGACAAATGGTTCAATGCCATGCAAGAAGAAATTCATGAGTTTGATCGACTTGATGTATGGGAATTAGTACCTGCTCCAGATTGTGCTATGATCATTGCTCTAAAATGGATCTTCAAAGTAAAACTTGATGAGCATGGTGATGTCCTAAAGAACAAGGCTCGATTGGTTGCTAAAGGATACCGTCAAGAGGAGGGTATTGACTTTAAAGAATCATTTGCTCCTGTTGCTCATATCGAGGCAATCAGAATCTTTTTGGCTAATGCTGCCAGTAAGAACATGGTAGTCTATCAGATGGATGTAAAGACGGCATTTCTGAACGGATATCTTAAAGAAGTCGTCTACGTCAGCCAACCTGAAGGCTTTGTGAATCCAGAGCATCCTACTCACGTCTATCGTTTGAAGAAAGCTCTGTACGGTTTAAAGCAAGCTCCAAGGGCATGGTATGATACGCTATCAAAGTTTCTTCTATCCACCGGTTTCAGCAAAGGAGCAGTTGATCCTACATTGTTCACCAGAAAGTCAGGCAAACATTTAATTCACGTTCAAATTTATGTTGATGATATCATCTTTGCCTCGACTGACCCCAATGAGTGTGACCATTTTTCAAATGAAATGGGTTCTAAATTTCAAATGTCAATGATGGGACAAATGTCATTTTTCTTGGGATTACAAATTTCACAAAGTCCCGGAGGCATTTTCATAAATCAATCTAAATATGCAAATGAGATTTTAAAGAAATTTGGATTCGATTCTAGTGACCGTGTTGACACTCCCATGATTGAACGTACAAAACTAGATGAGGACCACTCAGGGATCATGATAGACCAAACGAAATATCGTAGTATGATTGGATCCCTGATGTACCTCACAGCTAGTAGACCAGACATCTTGTTCGTTGTTTGCATGTGTGCTAGATACCAGGCTAAGCCTACTAAAAAGCACCTTGAAGCGGTTAAACGGGTCTTTCGGTATCTCCAAGGAACCATCAATATGGGACTTTGGTACCCGAAAGACACCGGTATGTCACTAACAGCCTATGCAGATGCTGATCATGCAGGATGTCAAGATACTCGTCGAAGTACCTCTGGAGGTGCTCAGTTTTTAGGTGATAAGCTTGTGAGCTGGTTTTCAAAGAAGCAAATGAGTACTTCTATTTCCTCTACAGAGGCGGAATACATAGCCATGTCATCTTGTTGTGCTCAAATCCTATGAATGAGATCCCAATTATCTGACTATGGCTTTGTGTTCAACAAAATCCCTCTGTACTGTGATAATAAAAGTGCTATTGCTCTCTCATGCAACAACGTTCAACACTCAAGAGCAAAGCACATCGACATTCGACATCATTTCATCAGGGAGCAAGTTGAAAACGGTGTGGTGGAACTTTACTTTGTGAGGTCTGAATACCAATTAGCAAACATCTTCACCAAAGCTCTTCCTAGAGAACGTTTTGAGTTTATTCTTCCACAACTGGGCCTTAAGAGCCTACAACCAGAAACTCTTAAACATCTTCAAGAGGAAGAAGAGGAGTAAAAGGTTCCTTCATATATCCCCTGTAAATATTTTTTTGAAAAACAAAATACAAAATTATAAAACCTTAAAAAAAAAAAAAAAAAAAAAAAAAAAAAAAATCGAAAAATCTTCAAAAAATATTGTCATTTTGTCATGTTTCTCTCGATTCGATTATATCTACGGTCTTGATGTTGTCATTCAAAGAATGACACGGGACTTTAGATGTTGTTCGAATTTAAAAAATAAATAAATAAATAATAATAATAATAATTTTGGGAGAAAGAGAAAAAAATGGTTTATTGTCATTTCAGACAGTAACCCGCTTTTCAAAGACAGAACAGAGCCATACTTTTTCGTGGTTTTCAAATTTCTTGCTCTGATTCTTTAAACTAATCCTTACTATCTAATGAAAACTAGTTGTTTTGAAAAATAACTCGGACTCTATTTTTGATAATCATCTGGACTTAAAAGTTTGTCAAAATATCTATCTCTCAATCAACAACTTATGTCATTGATTGAGGGGGAGAATGATTTCAATTAAAATCAAAAAGTTATTTGTCATACAATTGTTTTCAAAAGATAATCATGCATGTTTATTCAATGGAGTTTAAAGTCTTAAAATCCGATCCTTATCAGATAAAACGCTTTCATAATCAAGTCACAATTCTCCTTAAAATCTTTCAAAATCAATTTAAATCTTCAGAGATCACAAATCTCAAATGATTTGATAATTGTGATCGGGGGAGAATTTGTGATTTAAATTGGATTTAATCTGATAATTCGGTAAATGGTTTTATAAGGATGTACAAGCTCTCCTTCCCACATGTGCCAAACGATTTCAAATTTTCCATGCACATGTTGAGGGGGAGCATCTATCTTAAACCACAAAGATCTGAAACGTGATCAATTTTTATCAATGTGCAGGTTCCCTCTTGTATGTGCAAAACTCTTTCAAACATCAAGGCACATATTGAGGGGGAGCAAGTTTATAAAAACCTCATCCTTCCCTTATATGCATTATCTACTTGTTTTGATCAGGGAAGTGATGCTGATATCTTTTAGAAAATGGTAATCAAAGAAGTTAATTCTTTCTCTTGCTTCTGTGTGCAAAATGATTTCAAATACTTGATGCACATGTTGAGGGGGAGCTCTTGTTCTAAAATTATAAAAAACAATTCAGGTACAAAGTGCTTTGATAATATATCATAAGTATATGAATTGATTTTCAAATGGTTTTCAATTGGTTCCAATGGCAGATGAACAATACCAAATAGACAGACCAACTTTACTTTATGTATGGTGATATAAGGATGATAAGGTTAGGTATATGTTCCCATGATCCGCCAGAACCGGAGGGATCTACCCAGGGACAATCCACTAGATAGTGTAGAAGTCCTTAGGTATATTAAAAAAAGGAGAAAAATGAGATATGGGAAGAGTGCGGACTGAGACTGAGCTAGTACTAGAATAAACCCAACAAGGTTCTAGCTATGAAGTCTCGGTAAGCACTGAAGGGGTTGAAGAATGAAAAAGAATTGAATGAGAAAAGGGTGAAAACAAATAGCCCTCCAATTATTCAACCTTAGGGCAGATATCGGGTTCAATTCATATGCTACTGGTGGTTACCAAGGTGACATCGGTATTGAAGACAAGACGTCATGGACCCAGTGACGCACTGCACTTCAACTTCCCAAACCACTCAAGTTCCTCTTAAAAGGACTTGTTTCATTCTCACGGGGAACCGACATTATCTATCGACTTTCTCTTAGAGATTGTTGATATTGAAGAAGGAGACCCTCTCCCTAGTCTCCGATACAGGATCCAAATATGCACAAATTGAGTCTAGAGCCACGAGATCATCAATAAATCTCATTAGGACACATTCAATGAATACTCTCTGTTTCACACAATGTGGAAAGAGAGATTATATCTTGAGTCCTACGCATTATCCTTGTGGTATTGCCAGAACTTCCAAGTGATATGTAAACATATTCACAATGAAGATGGAAAGCCTTCTAAAGCCAACATCAAACAAGCTCCTGGTAGGTGGCATGTGAGATCTATTCAATAGATCAACCATGTGACAACTGAACAGAAACAATGGAGCGATTCAATCTTTTGAATCAATCCTGGTTCAGGTTGTGGATTGACGGATACCTTTGAAAAACCGGTCATTGTGCTTTAAAACTCTTTTCTTTAGCACATCGACCGTGTGCGAATATTTCAAATCAAAAGGTGTTTTATGATTGATAATTGATTTTCATTAAAACCTTCGTTGTATTGCAAAAACATTTCTATTGTGCAATACACGATTGTTTTTCAAATATCTTTTCATCAATCAGTGAATCTATATTCGCTGGTTCACTCACTCCGTGTTGTCTTCTTTGAGACGTTCCGGTTTGAGAACAGCTAGAGCAGCTGCGAAACCCTGTCAAGGAAATTCTTCGGAATTATACCTGATCACAGGCAGTACTTGTACTGATCAACGGGGAACCGTGGTCCGTGTACCTCAATTCAACGAAAGTGATCAAAGACACTTTCGTGCACTTTATTGCTAACTGTTGTATGCAGGTACGCCCGACGTTTGTAGCTGATCAGAATAAAGCGGTCAATCCATAGCCACATGCTCACTCAACACATTCATCTCGAAAGAAATCATGATTAGTGCATCAATGACTCTGATATTTTCACTCCATGCTTCTGCTACGCTGCTGCCAATATCATGAATCAACAAAAGCTTCCGCTACTCTGATGAGAAGATATCATGATCCAGAATGTGAGCATGTCGGTCCGAAAGTCACAACATCACATTATACCAACACCACAATGGATGAGTCAGAGATCAATGTTTGCTGATGATCTCAAAACTGACTCAAAACTCATTATCACATGGATCAGTAAAAAGACCTCCACTTGGATTAACCAAACGTGCAATGAGAAGAATCAATGACTACGAGCTTCGGAGCAAAGTACTACACAAAGAATGCAAGAACAATTTTTATGTAATATCTGTTTGTATTCAATGTAATTTTAGTATATGTTTGAGGTGACCTCCCTTAGAGGGAGATTGTTAGGATTTAGTAAATCCAAGTATTAAAGAGTCGGTCACCTCAAGTATATGTAATCGTTAGTAAGCTCGTAGTCGTAGATTAATATAAGTTAAGTAGTATTTAGTTTAAGTAACACCGTGGAGGACGGACGGGTCTTTACCCACTGTATGCCTGATCCACAGCCCGATATGTGGCGATTTATGTAAAGACTATAAATACTCTCTACCTTCCAAGGTAGAGAGTTGGAGCTCATAATAAGACTTTTCTTTCTCTCACTTAAGTTCCCTAAACCTCTAACTTTCTCTCTCTAGAACTCTTTGTATGCCTACTTTGTGTTTGGTTTGATGTGTATGTGAAATCCAATATGTTACATCTCTTAACTCTTATGATTGTGATTTTGTTTGTTTGATTTATTCATAATGGCTTGTGCACACATAACGGTGTACAACCCCTACTTGTAATGAAAGGACCCTGTGGTACGCTTCAGTGCCACAATCCTATAAAAGGAGCGAAAGCTTCTTACTTTTGAGTAAAACTTATCAAAACTTTTATTTTCCAAAGTTTTGCTCAAAAGAACAAGTACTTCCCATTATGTTTTTTTTCAAAACCTCAAAAGTTAATATTACTTGTTGAGGGGGAGTATTTGCTAAAATTCTTTGTTCACAAATTATTCTTCGTGGAAACTTCCCACAAAACTCAAAATGGTCATATTCGATATCAAAATTTCTTCAAAAATACCATTTATATGCCATTTTTTAGGGGGAGAAAAATTGTGTGATACTAATATGTTTCTAATGTGATTGAATCTTCGTGCTGAGACTTAACCCATGAATTGACGAGATCTGAACTGTCATACATCAAAAAGATTTATCTTCCAAGACTTATACGAGTAGATTGTACCTATTCGAGAAGCTCTTGATAGACATGAACTTTGACGGGTTTGACAACCTTTCGAGGGTTGTCCACACCTTCAAGGTAGTTATTAGAGCTAGTTGTCACCTACAAGCTCACAATGTAACTCTTTAACTATGCAACGTAACCGTGTCTCGCGGGGAATTATCTATCTTGAGTCGATCAATTCAAAAGTAGGCGCTCTTCTCTCACCGTGCAGATTTCTGTCAAAACACTTAAGCACGTGTGGAGGGGGAGTATTTCTCCTAAAGATAAAACTCTCGCAGTGGTTTAAAATGTTTTTACTCATAAACACTTTGAGAGATTTTCAAGAAAATGGTTTTATGGCAACATAGGTTAGTCATGGAGTTATAAGGTGACTAAGGTTAGGAATAACCGTCCTATGATCCGCCAGAGCCGGAGGGATCTACCCAAGGACACCACCAATAGTTAGAATTTAGAAGTCCTTAGGTATGATTATAAAAGGGAGAAAATGAGAATCGGAGAAAGAAGGAGTTGAAGAATTAAAAAGAAAAGTAAAGAAAAGGGTGAAAAGAAATAACCCTCCAAATTATTCAACTTAGGGCAGACATCGGGTTCAACACATATGCTACTGGTTGTCACTTGATGACACCGGTATTGAAGATTAAAGTCGTCATGGACCCAGTGACGCATGCACTAAACCTTCTTAACCACTCAAGTTTCTCTCAACAGAAGCTTGTTTCATTCTCACAGGGAACCCTACGTAAACTATCGGCTTTCTCTTAGAGATTGCTGGTATTGAAAAAGGAGACCCTCTCCCTAGTCTTCGCTTAGGAAAACCAAAGCGCACTATTGAGTCTAGAGCCACGAGATTCATCAAAAGATCTCTTAGGTACACTTGAACTTTCATCGCTTGTCGTTCAACAATAAGAACGCAAGTGATACATTCTAGAGTCATTCGCAGATCTTAGCAATCTGCCGAGAAAGTTTATGAGGGGATTCACGTCTGTGATCCTCATTGATTGAATGGAAACTCCTGCCATGGTCAACATCTAACAGCCCTGACAGCAGGTCACTTCGGTAACTCCTTGTGGGTTATGCTTAGTATTGTCTCAAACGGTCTACAGTCGTGAGGTGATGCTTTGGTGTACCTCAGCGACTCACCTGAACTGTAGGTGTACTTCGATACATCGTGTTATCCCACTTGAGGGACTCCAGTTCAGGAACAGCCTCTGATAGAATTAGAGATATGTTTTCACACTATGCTGTTAACACGCTCGAAGTTCAAACTTGTAAGTGCTGGAAATCCCGCTAAGGAGATTCCTTTCAAGAATCGAGTCCTGAAAATGTGGGTCATTACTTGAACTTGTTCAATGTAATGCCAACTGTCCCTTATAGGATTCGGACGGCTGATTCGCCCGACCAAGGTGAATAGAATCAAGACATTCATCAGAAGAACAATCGTAGTGGTCATTTCTCTAAGAAACGATCACAATGATCGATTGGTGTTTATTACTAACCCATTCTTATGTTTTCTTCTTATGGATGCTCCTGGGAGATGATCGTGCAGATTCTCCACATGCTCACAACAACATAAATTGAAGTTCTCTTATAAAGCAACACAAAAGTCAGAATGATTCTTCATCTAAACAAAAGAATCTACAAAGTTTAAAGACTAAAGAGAACTACATCAACACTGATATCCAATGTCAAAGAGCGTGTGAGCATGTTGGAAAAGGACGTGGAGACACCTGAGCAACGAAGCGGACCTGATGCATATTACAACAACATAACATCACCATATCCACACCAGAACAAAGAACAAAGATAAATGAAGACGTCAAAGCTGAAAACTTCAAAGAAAAACAAGATCCTCACACTGGGGAGATTTTTAGAATCAAGACACTTCTTCTCATAAGAAAGGAGAATGTCAGAAGACGTCAAAGCAACTATTACATTCGCACCAACAATTTTTCAAGATTACTGAAGTTATTAATTACCAACACTTAGGGGGAGATTGTTGGAATCACTCCTAAACTATATTTCAAGTGTTTGTAATTAATGTGTAATAGGTTGCTTAATTAGGCTTTTAAGTTTGTATTAAAGGCAAGGCTTATGTAGAAAGCCCATAAGCCTTGGCCCATATCCAATAAGGAAGGAAGAGACTAGTAGTGTTGCCCTAGCTCCCTTCCCCTATAAATACCTTTGTAAACCTTCATTTGAAGGTTGGTTGTTCACATTATCATAATACCTACGCATAAACTTTCTCTCATTATATTCGTGTGTGTGATTGTGTGTTCATCCGAACTATTTTTTCTCTATTTCTATCATATTGATGCTTGTGTTACATTATGGTGACCTAACAAAAGCCCTTTGCAAAGTGAACCATAAGTCAGTGTACAATGACTCCCTTGCAACCCCACCAAAACCATATTCCTTAGAGTAATAAAGTTTGCACTTGCACACCTCATTTTTTATTTTATGTCATTAAGAATAAAATTAAACATCACTCTGTAATGTTAGTTCATGAGCGCATACCCAAGCTGGAATGAGTCTACTTGCAGATGAGTTTGTTAAGTTTCTTCATTATAGAAAACCTTTAAAGCCGTCTACTTGCATAATTTAGATATTGTTGTTTTTATAATACACATAACTTATTCACGTTTGGTATATTTCTGAACAATTTTCAAAATGTGCAGCTTTTCTTGAATCATTATGGAGAGACATAGACATGAACCGGTTTAATCATGACCCATCAAAAGACCTAAACCTCATCATAGTCTCACATGGGCTAGCTTCGCGAGTCTTCTTAATGAAGTGGTTCAAGTGGACAGTCGAACAATTCGAGTGCCTACACAATTTTAGCAATTGTGAGTATCGAGTAATGCAGTTGGGTGTTGGTGGTGAGTACAGTCTAGCTGTTCACCACTCTGATGAAGAGATGCAGGAATGGGGACTGTCTCCTGAAATGATAGCTGGCCAGAAATGGCGAGCTCATGCGGAAAAGGGTGCGAGCATGGAGAAATTACCGTGGTACCTTGACAGTTTCTTAGACCATGTAAGTGAGAATGGCGATGATGATGATGATGATGATGTTGATGGTAATGAAAATGAAAATGATAAAGATGATGATAACAATATTGACGATAATGTTTCTTGAGTTCTATTGTTAAAAGAGTCATTGCAAATGTTCTTGCAGAAAGGAATTCATTCATCGCTAGTATGCACATTACCTGAAGTGTATTGATCATGTACTTCTCACAGCAGTTGTGGTGTCTATTAGTTACTTCTTTTATATTCTTTCGATTCTTTTTGTCTCGTGATGATTGTAAAAATTGGTACTATACTTGTAATAAAATACCGTTTGGATAGTTGCTAACTAATGTTCTTTTAATAATCACACTTTTACAACCCTCTTTTCCCAAGCCACCCTACTGATTAGAGTTTAAGAACCTGGAAGATTTTGTATGGATAATCCGATAATTACAGAACCTTTGTGTTAAACATGTTGAAACACTTGCCAATGGTGACTTTCAGAAATGTTATTACTGTTCAAGTAAATGTGTTAAAGATGAAGGGCTAAAATATAAATGTGTTATCAAAGTATAAATGTGTATGGACTAAAATACCCTCGACTACAAAACAAAAGTCAGACATTGACTTGTCAAGGGACTAGTTTGGCATTAAAAACCCAAGTTTTGGACCTGTGGCGATGATAATGCCCAGGTTTGTCCCAACGCGAAGCGGATTGACAAGTTTAGTGACCAACGGTGTATTTTAGTCTATTTTAAAATTAAGTAATACAAAAAACCAAGCATTAATCTAAATCACAAGCATTAAAGAATACAAGTATTAATGTAATCTTTACAATTCATTAATGCATAACTAATATATATTCTTAAAATATTTATTTAATGATAAATACAAGTATTAAAATAATAGTACAAAGTCATACAAGCTGTTAATTAATCATACTTTAAAAATTCATTTTAATGAAAACTATAATTAAAAGAACAGATTATACAAACCAAGCAAGCCACTAAACACAAAAATAAAATAAACAAAATAATACAAACTAAGCGAAGTTTCACTAAACTTTTGTCATTGCTTATAATCCCTAAACGAACAAATTAACCAGTAAAGCTATTGCCAAAAAAATAAAATAATAATTACAGGGTACTCACAACCGCATCGTGCGGAGACCCTCTTAGTATTTTATTATTGTAACATTCAATTTAATGTTGATTTTGTTGATCTGACATGTTTGTGAAAGAGAGCTTTTGCTAAACCCTAAACCCAAACATGTTGATTTTGTTGATCTGACATGTTTGGGGATGGTCCGGTTGGCATCCATAGGATGCATGGGACCAGGGTGATCCCACCGATCTTCACCTTTTGGAGAAAGAGAGCTTTTGCTATGATAATAGAATAACATCAAAGTTTTGTGGCAATTTTTTTTCGTGTTTAGTAACGAAAATAGTGAAGTTTTTTATTTTTTCGGTGTCGGAAAAGATGAAACCGATGGTTTTGTTTACGTTATGGGTCTCACGGATGGCAGAATGTTTACGTATGATACGTAAAGAACAGATTTGGGTAAATCAATGGTGTGAGCTGATGATGATCATATATGTTCAGTTTCCGCATTGGTTAGGGACCCCAAGATAAGAGCGTTATGTTGATTTGGGTTAACGCTTACATACGATGAGGGATTAATGTGTATTTTGTGTGTGTGAAATGGAGAAGATCGCTTGGTTCTTCTCACCAAATGCCTCGGTATTTATATGGATGCATTTTGGTTTGTGTGCGACATGTGGATGTGATCCAACGGTTGTATATGATCCAATGGTCCTAGAGGGTATCTGTGGTGGACATCATACGGAAGAGACAAGAATGACACGTGCCGTGACATCTTTGGCTTAGATGATTATGAGAATCTTCGACAAGAACCGCACGTACTAACGAAGTTCCCGCGTCATTGCCTTTGCACGAATGAGGTAGCTATACGTGACATTAACGCGTAAAGGTTTTAGGGATAACAAACTTGTCTGGCATGTCCTTGCCCTAGAGTTAGTTCTTCATAAAAGAATGCTTTATGTCCAACCAATGTTTGTCTGAAAAGTCAATTTCACAAGCAAAGTTTGTTGGGCTTCTAGCCTTATGAGCTAGCTATTGTTGTATGAGCTTTTGTCATTTGAACTAAAACTCTTATACGCTATCATTAACCAAACCTTATGAACCGTAAAAAAGCTCGGCTATTATATAATATAGACAATAGAAGATGAGAATTGATTTGCATGTTCTTGAATGATTGAGACACTCAATTATGTACATTATATAGTTGTATTATGTTTATAATTTGTTATATGCTTGTACAATTAAGTGTCACAATCAACTTTAAAAGTTTGCTCTAGTAGATTGGTGTTGATTGATAAAGCTATTTGATTATCTCCTAATTGCATAATACGGAGTACTATATCATAACTTTAGTGAAAGTATTACTCTTGTATTCCTATTAAGCACATCAAAATTTTATATTTTCTCTCAAGCGACACAATGTGACAATACTAATAAAGTATTTTACGTGTGAGGTACCTTAAAGTTAAACATTCCTTTAGTCCAATTATTCTTCCCTTATTTTCTTGTCTATGTCAAGATTTTATATTAATCTGTTGTTGATACGATTGCTGTCAAAATAACGGGATAGTTTGTATGATTCTTACATATGCGCACACACATATGGTAAAAAA
The DNA here is from genome assembly GCA_019973895.1 of Chrysanthemum seticuspe. Taxonomy (NCBI): domain Eukaryota; kingdom Viridiplantae; phylum Streptophyta; class Magnoliopsida; order Asterales; family Asteraceae; genus Chrysanthemum; species Chrysanthemum seticuspe. The sequence goes on along the minus strand of BPTQ01000008.1, from coordinate 286,811,879 downwards.
ATTGTAGTTGTCATGTGCACCTTTTGTATATTCCAATATAATGTTGCATTTTATACGTTTCTTCATAAATAGATGCATGTATTGCATTACACAATAATGATTATGCGTCAATAATTATACAATAATATTCCTATGTATTTTAGAATTAAGTTAATTTAATAAACATATGGTAATAATATATAATCATATGCACATGAACTCAAGTTTATTGTAACCGAATGTATCCGTATTGGCTATGATTACCTATCTTAGTATGGAAGAATTTAATCTTAGTTTAAACTATACATATACATGTCACAAATACACTGTCGTGCTTGAGGGCGCGTTGTACCCTCAAATATCGAGTGTTTCTAAATTTACTTCGTATATTACATTTAGTACATTATAAAACATTTACGACCTGTTAAATAAGAAAGTTTTAAAATTTTCATTAAATACAGTTATTATGAATTGTGTTGGTTATAACACTGTAGCATTAGTTACAATATTTTAAAACACATTTTGTAGACATGTTTAGAAAAAAAGTACAATGTGATTTAACAAAAAAAAAAAAAAAAAAAAAAAAAAAAAACTTTATATTAATGCAATTAACTGAATCGTAAATGATATTTGTAATTTTTATAATTTTTTAATAATTTCTTATTATGTATGATAAATGATATTTTATATTTGAATTACTCTACTATAATTGTATGATGTTTTTGATGTTATAAAGTATCCAACCAGTGTTAATAAAATTATCAATCACTACGTGGTCATGTTCTTAGACTATTTAATTTCGCTGTCGTATTGTGCGACCGTCATATTAGTACATGTTTGTATGACAATATTTATTTTGTTGTTATATTCGAATTTATACTGTAACAATTTTTTGTATAACATTTTTCGAAAATATATTTACTTAAGCACCCGTCGTCGCAACACGCAGGTTCTCGACTATTTATCTTGCTCCATGGTCGATTTGGAAATGGAGAAACTCCATGAATCTCCACTCAAGTAGTGGTGGAAACGAGCCGAGCTCGAGCCTGCCAGAGCTCGAACTCGGCTCGTTTAAGTTTTAAAAGGTTCGAACTCAAAGTTTAAGGCTCTCGGCTCGTTTCGAGCCTTAAACTTTGAGCTCAAGCTCGGCTCGTGGTATGTTATATAGGCTCGGGCTCGGCTCGAGCTCAGCTCATTTATACGTTGGCCATGAAAAAGTTAAATAGGCTCGTTTATGTAGGCTCGACTCGTTTAAATAGGCTCGTGGTATGTTATATAGGCTCAGCTCGTTTAAACTCAAGCTCGGCTTGTTTATACGATTTGAGCTCGTTAATATACTCGAGCTCGGTCGCATATATGTTTAATACTTAAAATATCATAATGTCGTTTAGGCTCGCTAGCCCAAACGAGCTTCGTATGTAAAGCTCGGGCTCGAGCTCGATTAATAAATGAGCTGCAACTTAGGCTCGAGCTCATTTAAGCTCGGCCCGTTCGAACATTTTACCGATCCAATCTCGAGTTTTTCACGAATGGCTCGACTCATTTCCACCCCTACACTCAAGTCTCAAGTTGCGATTTTGGCTTTAGACCCGTTCCCTCAAATTCAAATGCTCGCTATGCTTTGTATTTTAAGTCGTTTTATAAAGGCTGCTGGCCCTTGGTCAAACTGGATTAGAGACCCAAGGAGATGCTATAATTGATTTGCTAGTTGTCATATAATGGTTTGTTTTCAGTAGCTTCCATTTTCTCAGTTTCCCCGGCTTGGAGGCTCTTGTAATTCCGTTTTTCTCCTTTTGCCATTGATTTTTTTTATATATATATTTTATTTATTTATTTATTATTATTACTATTATTATTATCTTTTTAAGAGCAACAATTAATTATCTCACAATATACAATCACAAACTATCTCACATGTTTTAAACAGTACTTGAACGGTTGAACCAACAATCATTTAATTGAGGAGTTTCTCATGTAACAAGGGCTATCATTGAGAAACAAGTCTTTTGGTGTTGGCCAACATAATTATCGAGTTGAGATCAATATAAATTTCATATTTACCAAGGTTGCAAAAATCGCTAGGCGGTAGCTGGGCGGCCGGGTAGGGCCTAGCGATTAATCGGTTAGGCGGAGATTAATCGGGGATTAATCGGATTGGATTTTTTATATATAAAATTATAAAATTTTGAAACTATATGCCCGATTTGACCGATCTAGCCGATTTTTTTTTATTTGGCTGATTTTTTCCGATTTTGCCGATTTTTACCCGTAACTGATTTTTCCGATTTATCCGATTTTTTCTGATTTGGCCGATTAATCGGCCGCCTAGGCCGATTAATCCGATTTTTATCCGATTTTTGTCAGTAACCGATTAATAAGGCCGATTAATGAAAATCGGAACGGCTAATCACTGCCTAGCGATTAATCGGCCGCCTAGACCGATTTTTGCAACAGAGATATTTACCATATATCCAATAAATCAATCTTAGCCATCCATTTTTTATCAAAATTAATAAAAAAACCATTTTTCACATTTTTTTTAAAACAACATATCTTGCAAACGGTAAATCTTCAAACTATAAAAAATACACCATCACGATGAGAATTAAATTATCTTTCTATATATATGCACTTCTTTATATTTTCGACAATTTTTTTTCTTCAAAAATTCCGCCCAGAAAAATCACATATGATTTTCAAAAATCACATGTGATTTGTAAAAATCAAATCATATGTGATTTTTTTCAAATCATATACGATTTTTACAAAGCACATATGATTTGTAAAAATCGAATTACATGTGATTTTCACAAATCATATATGATTTTTCTGGGCCGAAATTTTGAAAAAAAATATCGTTAAAAATATATAAAAGTGCATATCTATAGAAAGATAATTTAATTCTCGTTGCAAAGGTATGATTTTTTTCGCGTAATTAACGGTTTGCGAGATATTTAATTTTTTAGAAAAGGGTGAAAATTTATTTTTTTGTTTTGGTTTTTAAAATGAATAACTATGATTAATTCATTGGATCTATGGTAAATATAAGATCTATATTGAACTTTTGCCATAAATTATCTACTGGCAAAGACCGTCTGGCGAAAACGCCGCAGGCGCGAAGCGTGGTAGGCCTGCGCCTGGGGAGCATAGTCGTTAGATTGTGTGGCAACGTGAGCCAAGGCTTGTAGAAAGGAGGAGGAGACAGAAGGCTGTATTCTGACATATATATAATATTTCTTCTAAAAAAGTCATATTATATATATATAATTTGATAAGGTTTAAGTTTTTTACTATGCGTTGATATTTGAGGGCCTCATTTTTAGTTTCGGGTCAGGACTTTGAATTTCGGAGACGACCCTGCATGAATACAGTATAACACACAAAATTTTCTTTAACATATCTTTTATTTTAAGTTTTTAACGCCCAATAATACAAGTTGAAAAATATTTTTTTCCTTCCTAACTTTTCTTGTGAAAATATAGATGAAACGAAAACAAAAAGCAAACAACAAAATTCCATTTTGGCTTCTTTTCCCTTACGCAAAAAAATAATTAAATACTAAAAAGTAGTAGCTCCAAAGGTGGGTTGACAATGGAGTCAACTGGATTTGGATAAATTAGGTCAACTTATTGCATCCTCAATCCTCATCCAACCAAAAAAGAATAATATTGTCGTCCCACTTAGCAAACTTCATGAAAATACACTCTTTTAGTTTTCTATAGTGTCTTGCTTTATCATTCCTGTCAAACTTTTATAATACTTATTTAAATACTTGATTATTATTTTTTTTGAAATAACTATATTGATTTTCCTTAAAAGCATAATATATAACTATATATCAGTATCCAATCTAGGATTGAAAATGGTTGTTTCACATAAAGAATATCAGTAGGAGTTTGGTCGTGTTTCTTTTTTTCTCTTAGCTAAAAGAGTGGGTTCATATAACATTTAATAATATTTCTTTTTAAATATGACCCACTAATTTTCTCTTAATTCCTCTATATACACAAGCTAAAAAATAATAATATCTCCCTATTAAAATGATAATATAGATGTGGACCCCACTATTCTTTCCCCATATGAAAAAAAGAAACAACCCCTAAGTAATCGTTGTGGTTCATTGGATTCCGGAGTAACTACTTCGTTAAAACAATTGAAGAAGTTATTTAAACAAGTGTATCAATGTTTTACTATTTATGGCTAGACAAATGGACAATTTTGTTTGTCCGGTTTGTACAACTTCAACTACCATTTAAAGTCTAATGAATATATTTTACAAATCAAAACAATTAGCCATGCTATGTTAAGTTAGTCAACAGTCTAAATACAGTTTGGTTTAACAGTTAAACAACACGAAACACCTATAAAAAGGACTTGGTTTCAAAGGAATAAACTCTTAGCTGAATGCCAGTAAGTTTAAGGAATTTGTAAACCTACCATCTAATTAGATAAGTCTCACAGTATCGTACCAAATGCATAGTTTCGGTTTGGCCATCTTACTTGGCTCAAACAACAAACCATCAACATCTTTTCTTTTAGTCTCATGAAATTAGTCGACCAATTTTCAAACTGTAGTCAAATTGTGGAATAACAAAAGGTACTATATCTTATTAAAATGCAATATTTGTTTGACACACAACTCTGAAGTATTATGATGAAGTACGAACATACATATTGGATTATCTCTTTTAACAAAACAGTTTGATTGTAGGCTTGTAGCACATGACATGAGTGGCTATACAACAAACATTTAAAATATGTAAATAGATATAATAAATAATACACGTGTTTTGAGATTAACGTTGTTTATTTAAAGTATTAAGATGGTTACACACGTAATCATGGATCATGAAAACCATTAAGGTTTCTAGGCAACCTAAAACGAAAAGCATTTTTTTTACACGTTTGGTAATAAATGTTTGGTGTAAAAGGTTATGAATATGTGTATGGAATCTATTTAACGTGATTTCTAACATCTTTGGACAAACACTAGCATACAAAATTTATAGTTTTTATATGTAACATCACTTGTTTGTATAAAGTAAACAAACTTTAAGCGTGATCAAGTCAACACTTCTACATCCAACCCAATATTCTTTTGATTTGGGCCTGGCTTTACATAATTTGGGTTCATTGTGCTCAGCTTATGAGCCTGCACTTGATTACAGAATGTATTTAAGATAGCCCACTTATCGTAAACTACATAAACCAGTAAACCATATCACTGAGGTCTGAGGTCAATCGTGTCGTCTCTCTAGAAGCACCGTTAAAGTCAATTGATTGTGTTACGCATGTGGTTAATGGCACAAGGCTATTGTATTAGGATAACTATCGTAATGTTTATGATATGTGTTTGTGTCGCATTAGGAATGTCTTCATTGTCGACTTGTGTTACAAGTTAGGGTTATTTGGGTATTTATACCCCATTATTTATCATTGAAAGTTGTGAATTGTTAAATAAATTTCTCTTCTTCTTCGTCTTTATTCTTAGGGAGCAAGCACCCGCTTAAAGTGGTGCCTACTATCGACACTACATATCTTGGGTCGTATCAATTGGTGCTTTCATTAGGAGCCGAACGATTCTAGGGTTACAAAAACACAAAAAAAAAAAAAAAAAAAAAAAAAAAAAAAAAAAAAAAAACGGTACTTTTCATCATTACTTTTTATCCGGTTATTGTTCATCAGTACTGTTCATCGATCACTATTCACGAGTTATTATTCATGGTATCGGGTAGCAGCGATTGGGCGCACTATCTAAGCTCTTGCAAATGGGAACGGTGGCCGAATATCAGAGTGAGTTTGAGATACTTATAAATCGAGTAACGAGGATCTCTGAAAACTTACTCAAATCGTTTTATATTTCTGGACTTAAACCTGCTCTACAATGTGCACTCTTAAAGTCAAACCCTACAACTTTAGGCAAAGCTTTTTCATTAGCCTGGGCAACGGAAGCACGCTTTACGGACTTACAACTTTGGGAACTGTTGAGGTCGAATCCTACAACTTTGGGAGAAGCCTTATCTTTAGCCCGCATAACAAAACACGTTTTGAGAGTCAGCGGTCGTCTTCTTTCAGCAACAAAGCAAGTAGTAACGACAGCTAGCTACAAAACCAAAACTTGACAACGCCGCATTTTAGTATGCCGCGTCAGGTACCTGTTGGCGAGGCTGTATTTGTAAAGGTGTTAGTGGATGGTAAGCAAGATGACACGAAATTGGTGAAAGTGGTGGATGTGCCCGATGAGCAAAGCAGTGACGAGTCAAACGTGTTGGAAGGTAATGGGGTTATAGGTGTTGGGGTAAATGAAAATAACAAAGGGGTTGATAAAGAAGCCCAATACTCTGTTTACACCCTCTATATTCTTATTTCGTTCTTGAAGCGTCTAAATGACAAGTACTTAAAGAAGAAGATGGATGCTGCAATTCAAAGAAGATTATGAGATCCCGAAATTAAGATTGCTTTTCAAGACAACACCTTGAGGGCAAGGTGATTTTGAAGGAGTGGGGAGTGTTACGCCCGTGGTTAATGGCACAAGGCTATCGTATTAGGATAACTATTGTAATGTTTAGGATATGTGTTTGTGTCGTATTAGGAATGTATTCATTGCCGACTTGTGTTACAAGTTGGGGTTATTTGGGTATTTATACCCCATTACTTATCATTGAAAGTTATGAATTGTTAAGTAAATTTCTCTTCTTCTCCTTCTTTAATTCTTAGGGAGTAAGCGCCCGCTTAAAGTGGTGCCAACTATCGATACTACTATCTTGGGTCGTATCAGATTGAGAATAGACACAATCACGTCGTCTCTCTAGAGGCACCATCGTCTTTCTAGAGGCATCGTTAAGGTCAATTGAATCAAAAATTTTGAGGAAATCCTTAAGGTGTTGGTTCGGGTCTTCAGACCTAAGTCCATGGTATGCACTTCCGTTTGGCACCAACCGAATGGTGTCGGGTCGCAAGTGGGATACATTGGTTTCTTTGGGAAGCTGAATGGTGTTTCAATAGCCTTCATGGCTTGTCGGGAATACTAATCTAGAGTTTGGGGTCTAGGTGGTATGGGTGGAATTGGTGGGTTTGGTGGATTTTGGGGAATGAGTGGAATTGGTGAATTTGCGTTCATGATGGGGAACGAAAGATTCAATGAATAAGTTACGAACAAAGGGAACAAAGAAAAGATAGAGTAAAGAAATCCTAAAAGGAAAAAAAAATGTTCACTAGATACGAATCTCGCGAACTAGACCTAAACGAAATAGAAATCGAAACCTAGACTATTCCCTGCGATTCCAAAAAATAGATGTGTCGGGTTGCAACACAATAAGTTTTACAACCCTCCTTACCAGTGTACCTAATCGTTATAGTGTAGTAAGTCCCGGGAGGGGGTGGGGAAGGGTGATCGTTCTCTAGAGGAATAGTTAAGGGGGTTTTGTATTTATTAGAAAGCAAGTTAAAATCCTGTTTTTGAGGGGGTTTTGTAATTTAAACTAATATTAACCTAAATGTAAAAAATTAAATAACAACAAAAATAAAATTGGTAGGAACTCTTATGTAGTAAAAGTGTATTTGCTTAGAGTGCACTACTCCTTAGTTTCACCTAGTTGTTTCTATTGAATCTGTTACGCCGAGCTGGTGAATATGGAGGACATAACGATAATATTATAGTGCCTTGGTCCAGCTATACCCTATAATAACTAGCCTAGTGCCTTGGTCTTGCTCCTACGACTAACTACTTTGCATTTGCTTATCTAGCCCGTTAATGTTTCGTAACCCAACTTTCGTTGGCACACAAAGCTACAAGGAACCCTAACCAACTTAGATAGGCCAATAACATAAGCAATTCCAAGGTCTATGTGGTTCTTAGTCTGACTATAAATATTTATCTCACGCGTCTTCTATTGGAGACCTAATCAGCAAATATTAACAACACACACCAACAAGAAAACATTATAAAAAAACTAAACTACACTAAGTATCATGCGATCCTAAGTAACGACTAAATAATTTAGCTGAGCATAGTAATAAAGACAAAAGAACACATAATCAAACAATAAAGGGTAAATGTCATTGATTGATTGAACCTATAACTTATCTCTTTAATACATGAAGTTTTCAATGGTGAAACGTACTGAAAATAAAGCCCTAAATCATTTAAGGTTTTGCTCCAAGAGTTACACAAAAGTTCCACACCGAATTATGAAAAAAATGTGAAAGTATATATAGATTTCAGGTTGTGACAACGTCACCCTTTGGTTGTGACGCTGTCAGCTCGCCGTCGATTAGGGTTAAAATCTTTCACTGCCATAGTGTGACGGCGTCACTTTGTAGGTTCTGACAACGTCACTTGGTCTTCTAATGCTGCCAGCCAAACCATCTCTACACACTGAGCCATCACAAAATCATATATTTTTACACTTTCTAGGCACCTTTGGTAACCATGTCACAGTTGCTGGTCACGAAGCTGAAATTTATCATTTTTCTTCGTTCTTCATCCAATCGAGCCCAAAACTTATACATATCCAACATTTGCTCTCCCAAGTACCTAAAACTCAAAAAGAAGCATTTTCATAATAAATGATTCAAAGTGTACGCAACTAGAGGCTAAATGACCCCTAGAAACATTACAAGATTACACCTCATTGATTATGTATGCGTGCCAAAAGTGTATCCAGATTAATGTAGAAGCCAAGAGCCTAGGATTCACAAGTTCAATACCGATTACTTAATAATATTGTGCGCCATGATCTAAACTGAATAAAGGGAAGATGTTTTATTTGTTCAAATAGCTCAAGGATGGTGGAGGGAAAAATTTTGACCGGGATGTACGTAGCCTAACTACGGTATTCTTTTATCGTTTCTAACCTTTCCTTGGCCAACCCCAAATATGTACCTTTTATATTGTACTAGCATGATACTCGTGTATTGCTGCGGTGACGGTAAAAAAAATAAAAAATAAAAAATAAATAAATAAATTGGCGCCGATATATAGTAATTGTAACGAAGAAAAAGTCGGCGGTGATTGTTGACAGTAGTAATTGTTGATTCTAGCTATAAAGGAAGATTAACGTGTCATTAATTTATAACGTAAAAGTAAGTGAATGAATATACTTGATTACATTAGGGAACTTGTAATGAAAATAGATTTATGCAATTCTTTAATAAAAAAATAAGAGATATAACTCGATAAGAATTATATATTAAAATCGCCAACCATAGTAATTTTCTCTCATAAATGACGTGAAACTTATTAATACACCATGTTTAATGTTTATACCATAGTCATGGTTATATAAAATCGTCCATGAGTTAATAAGTTGCAAATTTTCTAATTCTTTTAGTTTAAGTTTATTGTAGTGACAATTATATAAACATTTAGTTAAAAATTGAATTTTAAAGATTAAATGATCATTATACATACGTGTAGTTAAGAGCTCAATGAGACAATGACCATTACTATAGAGAAACAATTGACAGTTATAATGAATAATTATTACTCGTATTAAGTTGAATATTCATATTTGTTTTTTTGAAATAGCAAGCGTGTAACTTTAAAAATTTTAATACTTCTAAAATTAAAAGTAATAAATATTTTATATATAGTAGAAATAAAAATAGAGATTTTAGTAGCATAATTCTTAAATGAAGCCTTTAATATTATCTCAAATTTTTCTTTTTAAGAGAAGGGAAAAGGCTCAAATAAAATAAAGAGTTGATAAAAAGAACACATGTTTCCTTAACTTTAACTATAAAGTCTAAAATAGAGGGGGTTAATTGTAGAGATTGGCCATGAACTTTTAAAAATTTCCAATGTTAGGTAACGAACTTTCAAAATATTATTATCGCCTATCAAAATTGTTGAATGTGTTCCAATGTTACCTATATCGTCTATCTTTGTAACTTGTTACCGGTGCAACCGGTTACTATTGTACCAGACTTTATTAAATATCTACACATGATACGCACATGAGGGTATTTGGGTCTTTTTTACCATAAACTTCATCTTCCTCCTTTTATATCTTATCATCTTCATCTTCAAATCATGGCCACCTATAATTTTCATATTCATCACCACCACCATCATCTTCAAAAATTTATTATTATTGATATTATTCGATGAACACATCTTCAAATTCAAACCTCACTAGCAGATCTTCAAACTCAATAATTCGAAAACAAAATAAAACGAAAATAAAACCATCAAAATTCAAGATCTTCAATATTAAACAAAAATGAAACCAACATTCCTCTTGTATCATTCATCATCATCACAAACAAACTAAATACACATACTTACTGTTAAGATCAAGAAACACGTAATTCGGCATCTAAAAACCGGAAAACAAGATTTTCATGACGGCGGCGATGTTTCAGGCGACGGCGATGTTCTTCTGGTGGCGACAGTTGTGGGTGGAGATGTTAACACCACACGCCACCACATTGTTATACAGTTGCAGCTGTGAAATGTATGGGTTGTTTTAAGGAAATAGTTGGTGTTTCAATAGCAAGACATTGGCCTAGTGTTTGTTATGGGTGTTCAATGTTGTGTTTTTTAATGATGAGATGGAAAGATTGTTTGGTTAGAGGGTTTAGATATTTGTTTGGATTGGGTACAGCTGTAGTTCTTGTTATTTCTTGGTCTTGTTTTCTGTGTTTAACTTCAATGTCTTGCCTTCTTGCTCTTCTTTTAACTATGGTAAGATTTTGGGAATCTTTGTTGGTCTTAATGACTTTGATTGTTGAATCACTTTTTAGTACTTATGTGTTACATTTGTTTCTTTCCCAGAACAAATATGGAACCTCAATAGTGATTTCTACAAAGGGTTGAAAACGCTATCTCTCTGTAATCTGTCTATTGTTTGCAGACCTCAAATAGAAAGAGCTGTGAAAAAATTAGGGTTTATGAAGAAAGAGGGGAAAAAAGAGAGAAATAAGGATATAAGTGGTTATCTGTGGTCACATGTGGGCCCACAGATGGTGAAATGGTCATATGGCCTATAATAAAAGGTAACATCAAAGTTTTATCAGTGATAATAATATTTTTGAAAGTTCGTTACCTAACATTAGAAATTTGAAAGTTCGTGGCCAATCTTTATAATTAACCCAAATAGAGACGAACATAAATTTTTTCAAATGTCTGTTAAATTGAAAAAAGTGGTATTAACGCAAATTGTAGAATACTGGTTTCCATTTATCTCAAAATATACTAAGTGGGTATTTGTTTAAGCTCACGAGTTTATTTGGTTTTGAGTTATGTTTCATAAACCTTAACTTTTCGACTAAATTTAAAATATTAGCTAATATAATCATATTATAACATATTAAATTTATATAAGGTCATTAAGTTTGAAAAATAAATTCTAAAAAGACTGAGCTTATTAGCATAAGCTGAAATCATATGATAAGCTCAAAATAGCTTACACAAACATCCCCTATATCAATTCAATCTTTCTTTTTCCTGCTTTTCTTTGTCCTATTCTCTTATCTTTTTTTTCTCTGTACTCGAAACCGAAGCATCTACATGCATTTAGACATTAAGAATGGCAACGAGACGTGTCTCTGGTGGCTACTCATACCCAGTTATCAAATCCCGTCTCGATCCTTAGCGGGTCCTTTTAGGGGCGCCATGTTAGAGCGAGATGTTTGGCCAAACCTGTTATATTCCTCGTCGAGGATTTTATCAAGGCATCCTCTTTTGGATGCGATGTTCCACCAAACCGCATTATTTAACGTTTATTATTATTTTTAGAGTGGCCATAACTTAAACAATCAAGAACTAATTAATACTAAATTAAAGGGGGAATTGCGTATATATCCTTCCGAAAACACATAATTGCGTATATATCCAAGCCAAACTCATTATTACATATATATCCTTCCCAAAATTTATATTTTTCATATATATCCTAATTCTTATTTTATGTATTTTTAAATCCCAAAAATACTTTATAATTATAATTTAAATTGAAAATGACTATCATATCCCTTGTGTTGAAGATACGATCGATCATATCATGTACTTAGTCATGCGCCATTCTTTCTTCTCAACCTACATCATCTACAACTGCAAACCCTAATATATACTCAGGTAATTCACCCCTTTTAAATTGTATTTTTGTTCATAGATACGATCAATCATACCTAAAGGATGTTTAACTTGTATAATAGAGTGTTTAAAACTTAATCCCTAGCCCCTTTGGAGTGATAGTCATTGTATGTGTTAGGTAAATTAATGTCTAGCTTGTTACTGTAACCAATCAAAATAAGATGCAGTTTGATTCGTTTAACTACAAATTTTCCAAGCCAAATTGCATCTAGTTGTATAAAATGAAGAATCTTTTAACATTATCTTTGTTTATAGAGAAATAAAAAAAGTTTTCGGAAAAAAAGATAGAAGTGACGGTCATAGCCATCCTTGTAAGTATGGGATTAGCCATGCTACTTGGACTATGTCTGTTGATTGTCAAGAAAAAGAAAAAGGAAAATTTGATGATTAGACAAGGTAATTTGTAGTCAACAACTATATAACAACTATATAACACAAGTTTTGGTTATGTTGCATGGATTACATAGGTACACAGTTAACATGTATGAGGTCCATCGAGTATCTACTATTCTAGTTTCATTAAGCAAGCTAGTTCCACTTGCATATATATGATGTTTTCACATAACTGATTATATATGTCATCTTACATATAGCAATTATTAGATTCTTTTGTTGTTGTAGAAAGTGGCACGCGATGGATGATATTGTTAGTATTCCTGTTCTTGACTTGTCGAGACCGATATCGGAGAACGTGGTTCACTCACCAATTATCGAGTATATTTATATGGTTTTATTAGAGATCGGTATTTTTTACTCTTTCAAGTTCGTAATATCATTTATGTGCTTATTTTTACTTTTAGGCAAGTACCATCCAAGTGCAAGATAAAATTAAGATACAAAGGCTTCTTTAAGATGGTAAAGAACTCAAATAAAAGAAAATATTGTTTTGGCTCCCAAAAATGTATCTATATGGACACATGCTCATTCGACTTGAATGAACTAAAGGAAGAAGTATCGAAGCGTTATCCATCACAAAGTGATCAAGTTTTCTCAATTATTTTTGTTGACAAGTACGCAGAAGAACAATATTTTATTGAGCTTAATTCTGATGAGAGCTTCACGCTTTTGCTTCGTATGTATGAAAAAGAAAAAGAAATAACCATTTATGTGACCACAAATAAGAATCTTGGGACAAGTAATACTCAAAAAAGGTATCACCAATATTTTTATGTATCTTAGTGCGAAGTATCTATTCATGTTACATATTTCCTAATCTTTTGGTACAGTGGTGAACATGAAGGTATTGAAGAACCACAAGGTGAAGGAAATTCAAACTATTATCCAAGCGCTGAAAGCTATTTCAGCCATCATAGCAGTGATGTTGATAATGATGATGATAATTATGAGGACATATAAAATTTTGAAATTGAAACTTACTCAAAAACTTACTCAAACCGAAAGAAAATTTCAAGGATGAAAATAAATACAAGATTTCCAAACGTGGTTGCTTTTAGAACAGCTATGAATCATCATGCAATCACAAATGAGTTTAGTTACTACATTGAGAAAAGCGATCTTGAACGATTCACATCAAGGTGTGAACACGAAGAATGCCCGTGGAGAATTCACGCTTCTCTTATTGAAGATAAGGTTACATTTGAAGTAAGTATATAAATGCATAAATCACATCATAAAACATGCATTTTTTTTAATGAATGAATGTTTACTTACCAATCATGCAGGTTATAAATTTGGTAGAAAAACATACATGTACTCGAAGTAACATGGGTGGAAATAAGCATGCCACTCAAAGATGGATTGCCAGTGTAGTTACCGACAAGTTAAAATCTGATGGGAATGCGACTATAGGAGAGCTTAGGAAATGGTTAATGAAAAACTACAATGTTAACATACCATACCATAAAGTCTTTAGAGGGAAGGAACAAGCATATAATGAAATGTATGGTAAGTGGGAAGACTCTTTTCTACAGATGGATGAGTTCAAAGAGGAACTACAAAACAGGAACCCGGGTAGTGTTGTTGATATTGATTTTGAGATAATTGATGACAAAAAGTGTTTTAAGCGTTTTTTATTTCACTAGCTGCTTGTTCTAAAGGGTTTCTTGCTGGTTGTCGTCCTTAAATTTCTTTGGATGCTTGTCATCTAAAGGGAAAGTTCAATGGTGTACTAGCCACTGCCACGAGTATCGATGGTAACAACTCCATTTTTCCATTAGCGTACATTGTACTTGAATCAGAGAATACAAACTCTTGGACATGGTTTCTCGAGTCATTAAAAAAAACAATCAGGACACCGGAGGGTCTTGTTATATCATCGGATATGCAAAAAGGTTTAGCATCAGCTATTATGCAAATTTACCCAAATGTTGAGCATAGGGAATGCATAAGGAATGTATAGCAATTTTAAGAAAACATATCGTGGTGACTTCTTCAAATCTAATCTTTGGGGTGCTGCAAGTACTTATTGTATTATTGAGCATGAAAGATTTTTAAAGGAGATTGCTAATAAAAGTGAATATGCAATTGCATATCTTGCTTTGAACCATAATAAGATATGGAGCCGAAGTAAGTTTGGCACCATATCCAAATGTGATTACATGACCAACAATATTTCAGAAGCATTTAATTCATGGATAGGTGCATGTTGTTATCAGTCTGCACTTGATCTTCTTGATGACATTAGAGAAAAGATTTTGAAGCGACTTGATGAGCAAAGACGGATTGTTACAACTTACAACATGGAATGGTACATTGGTTCCTATTGTTGGCAGCCCTTCACAGGTTGTATATCGAGCCATCTACGATGCATGATTGCCTTATAGTTTACCATGGTATGTGTTGGTGTGCGTATGAGATTTAGAGACAAAGTGTATAATAGTATACGAATTGAATTGAGACAAAGTATATGAACAAAGCAAAAACTAAAAGACTTAAAACAGAATTGTTGTTGTTACAATCTAACATGACTTGATCCTATTTAAACTACCATGAAACGACACCAAGGTTTGGGTGAAACGTTGTGACGTTTCAAAGGTAACTGTTTTTATAACTGCCCATTAAACGGGCCTAACCAAATTAACTAACTATTTAACGGGGTGTTTGGATCAAGCGTTTGATCCAACGCATGTCCTACCCCGTTTGACCCATAACCATAAAAACATAAAATAAACATTGTATCTTTAACTAACAAACATTAACAAGAGGTTTACATCTCCCCCTTAATTTTGTAAGTTAAAATGTCGTGCCTCCTTGGTTCTTGTTGCCTTCATGTGATGACGATAAAATCGTCATTGCTTGATGTGTTCCCCTTGCTACTTCCACCTGTGGTGCATTCCATGTCGCCTTCCTTATTGACTTCATTATGAGCATACTTGAATCTTTTCTTTGGACTCTCTTCTTGTGCTTCCTCTACTTCAACACTTGTCATTACATCGCCAAATGGTACTTTGATGAGTGTCTAAATACTCATCATTTTTGTACAATATAAACTGCAAAATCATCTGAAAACACTCAGAAACACATCAAAATGATCAAAATATCACAAATCAGTGTTTTATGTGTTTTAAATGCAAAAATATCAAAATCAGATGAAAAACATATCAAATTTGCAAAAATTGCAGTTTCAGTCCCCCAAGTTTCAAAAGTTGTCAAAAACAGTCCCTGAGCACATAATTTCAAAAGCAAAGTCACCAAAGGTCCTTTTAAAATCAAAAGTTGTCAAATTTAGTCCTTTGGTGAAAAATATAAAAAGTTTGAGAAAATTACAAGTTTGGTCCTCCAACTTTGAAATTTGGCAAAAATGGCCCCTGGAAAATTGCAAAATGGCAAGTTTGGCCCTTATACTTTTTGAGATTGTCACTTTCAACCCTTGGGTCAACTTTTCTGAAATGGCAGCATAGGTCCCTTAATTTTCAGAATTTACATAAAGGACCCTTGATTAATAAACTCCTTAAACCATTTTTGGACCTTGTCAAACCAAGTGACCCTTGTCATTTAGCATTTTGACCTCCCCCTTTTATATTATTAACCTGGTCAAATGTTAGTCAAAACCCCAACGCGCCAAAACACTTATCTTCTTTCTTCTCTGCTTTCTGCTAAATCACTGCAACACTCAAGCCTCCACCCCCCTCCTCCAGCTCATCCCACTCACCATGTCCCCCATCCAAACATAAGAATACAAGAAACATTCATTGCATCCATCTCTACACACTCAATCTCACTCTCCTGCTTAAAACCCATTTTCCCGCCAAAAACCAATCTATGGCTAAAAATCTCCCAAGACATCCAAGGGTCCTAAAGTGTGGTGGGAATCAATCAAGGAAGTGAGAGAAAGCTCTTGGAGCTATAAAAAGGAAGAAAGAAGCTATGGATGGCAGTAGTTTTAGTTTTAATTTTTCATGTATGTCGTTTTATTTTTCTATGTCTTAAATAGTTTCTAAAAAGTGTAATCTCAAGCTTCTTGTATTAAACTAAGTTCATCCATTGTATTGCAAACCTGTTCAGTTATTAATTTCAAGTTTTATCAATTTTCATGTTTTTCTTATATATTTTGTTCAAGTAAATTTCAAAGAAAATAAAAGTCAAGCTTTTAATAAGCTTTGCTGTTGTTTCAGTGAGCCTTGTTAAGCTTCCTTGTAGCTTATTTAAGGTTTACATTTGTTTCACTTGTTATTCACTCAAATTACTCACATGGTCAACATATTTTTTTTAACCATTTGACTTTCTGAGTCAAACTGTACTTGAGCTTGTAACTCAGTTTTTACATGACCAACTTGGTTTGAAGTGGTTTCATAGGAAGAAAAGTAATATTTCAATCTGTGTTTGTATTATCGATGCTGGACAGGACAGTAAAACAAGATGCTGATCTTGTAAACTTCCGTGGCCTATTTGACATTTAGTTTGTGTAAACTAAGTTTTTGTATGATCATTATGTGCCATACTCCAATTGTGTCAGAAATTTGTTTTGCAAATTGAAGTTTTGAGAATGGTTTAGATAAGATTTTAAGTCTGCAACTTCATGACTTTTTCTCTTTTTTTTATCTCAGCAACAAAACAGCTCATAAGGAGCCAACTGAATTTGCAGGCCCTATTAAAGCTTATCTCAAGCTCAAAATTAGCTTTAGCTTAGCTTTACAAGTACCTAGGTATGCTGTCTTTAATGTTTAATAGTTTGTAGGCATTGGCTTTTTGGTTAGGATGCTTATTTATTAGCTTAAAGTAGCTCGGGTGGGCTGTTTTAGACCACTGATACAGCAGCCCTCTTCCATTTTTATGTTTATTAGGTAGTTTGATTAGCCCATTTCTCACTCAATTGTTGTTTTTTAGGTAGTTTAGAATAAGTTTATCAGTGCTAGCTTAATTGGTGTTTGTCATAGCTTATTAGGTGTTTATTTTTGCCTTTCATTTGTCCAATCCTTCGTTATTTTAGTTTTAAGATTTCCTAGTGTAGTTTTTTTTTCGCCAACTGTTTTCCCCCTCCTCATTCAGTTGTTATATTAGTATTGAGCTTAATTCAGTTGGATGTTGTGCTCCTCTTAGCATTTTTCCAAATCTGACTTTAGTTCTCTAGCTTATTTGCATCAAAACTGTTAAAAGGAGCGTTTGTTTTCTGTCCACTGTGACAGCGGATAAGCTGTCCAAACAGCAGCTTAGGGGTCTTTTAGAGTTCTTAAGTGTTTTCTTTTGCTTTTCTTTGGTTTATTTAGTTGCTTGTTAGAGATCCTAAGTACTTATTAAATGTAGTTTCACTAGTTTGTAGCTTTTTAGAAGCTTGTTATAGCTTGTTTTTCCTTTTGCAGACCTGTCCCAAACAACCCATTTCATTATTCTTTTGTTTCTTTTCTCTGCTGATAACAAGCTGTTGACAGCTTGTATAAGGTTTAAAATTGTGCTAAAAAAGTTTTAGTTATTCTTATTTTGTTTTGCAAAAAGAGAAAAAAAAAATAAAAAAAAAATGAAAATGTTGGCAAAAACGTGGCTGCCCAGGTTTGAACTTGGGACAGTCCACTCCCACACGCCCAAACCAATACACGAGTACCATCTGCTCTGCATGCCTTCATGTGTTTAGTTTTCTGTTTGTTAATTATTTAACCACCTTTAGTAGTTTAAAATCTTTAGCTACTTTAGCTTTGTAACTGCTGAATCCAATAAGAAGTAGTGTGTTTTTTTTTATCTATTTATTTTTTTTAATTCATTTTAGTCTTAAGTAATTTTTGCAATTTTCACTAAAAATGTTTAGTATTTCTTTTTTTTTATTAGTTAATTAGATTAAATTAGTTTTTAATTCGTAATAATTAATATAAAAGTCAAAAAAAAAAATATGATTCTTTTTTCAAAAATTTTCTTTTGTCATATATTAAGTAAAAAAATTGTTTTCACATTCGTAGGCCTTTTATTTCACAAATTTTACGTTTTATCTTGCGCTCCAGCGTAATTTTTATAAATAACGTACGTTTTCGTTTTAAGTTACGTTTTTAGATATTTTAAGTTTACGTTTTAATTAAAATAGTTTATTTAAGTCATTTTGTTTTATAAAATCAACAAAAACATTATTTTAAAAATAGTGATAGCGTTTATTTAATATTTTTAATCTTTTTAATTTCCTTTAATTTGCATTTTAGCCGTTGTAATTTGTTGGCTTTTCCTTAGTTGTAATCATAATTCAAATCTCCTTTCCGTTCAAATCTCTCGATCACTATACGTTTGGTGATCCATTGCACAGCTCGCTGGGACATAACGACCCGGGGAAACACTATACTCCCCAGATCTTCATTGCATCTGTGCTTAAGCTGTTTTAAGTTTCTTGCTTGCGTGAGAAAACTTGACGGTTTTGCGCAGATCAAATTTTTGGCGCCGCTGCCGGGGAGCTGTGCTGATAATCTTACGTCTAGCAGATTAGTGATTTGGATATTCACTCTTTGTTCATACCATCCATCTGTATATGTTTATATTTTCTTATCCAAAAATACAAAAATACTCTTCTCATGCCTCTTATCCGTATGATTCTATTTCTCTTACCCCCTCGTACCGTTTGATTCTACTCTTCTTTAACCTCAAAACCGTTTAATTCTTCATCTCTTATCCCTCTTATCCGTTTAATTCTTCATGTCATGGTTTTCAACATGTTCCTGGTGTGGAGGTCCCTTTAACGGTGGAAATTGTCGGCAATGTACCAATGTGAGTTTCGGAGACAAGTTTGTCGGTAATCCCGATCCCATTTCAAATGGAACACCCGATTTTTCCTACCTACCTCCACAGCCCCATTACGAATCCTACTCATGCGAGTATTGTGGGAATGATTCTCATTACGGTTTTGATTGTCCACCACGGGTCCCGCTTGTCTATGAGCCAGAACCATGTTACAATCAGAACTTTGGTGAAAGTTATTCTCCCAATTATCTCTGTTGTGAGAATTGCGGGGGTCCTCATGAGACTTTTGAATGTCAACCGATGAATCAAAATTTTCAAAATTCCAATTCTCCCGGTTTTGACAATTTCCAACCCCCACAGTATTCCATCAGTCATCAGACTTCCGAGCCTTCACATCATTTCAATGATTACGAGGAGTGTAATCTTCCTCAAAGTTCTGAAGAAATACGCATTCGAAAGAAACTGCAAATGAAAAGAATGGTGTGTAAGCTTCAGCAGATGAATATAAGAATCAGATATGATGACGATGATGATGAGGATAGTATTCAAATGAAGGAATACTATGATTACGATGAGGAGAGTGTTACTCAATTGAACGATCTTATTTCTCAACTCCCTCAGTCTATTGCTATCAAACCTATCTTACCTTTTATTGCTTCCAAAGACTCTCTCATAATGGGGGACGAGCCTCTTAGCACTATTCCAGAAATGGAATCGTCTAGTGTTGAGAACCTTGTCCCAATCCCAAGTGAGTCCGAGGTTATCTCCGGTAATATGTGTGATGAGCCTCTTAATGATGATTCTTCTCCTCCTCTTGACATTCCATATGATCATGTTGATATGTTCTCCGATTCTGATGACGATTGTACTTCGTTTGACGATTCTATATCCTATGGAGACATCGATTATGTCGAGGATTTACCTTCTGAGCTTGTTAGCTTAGAAGAAGAGAATGATGAAGTTACTGACACTGAAATCAAAGATGAAGCTCTTCGAGCAACATTATTGAATGTCAGTCTTCTCATTTCTAAAATCGAGGCTTTCAAAGAGAAACCGATTTCATCTCCTATCCCCATTAAGGATAGTGACATTCTTTCCGATGATTCTATTCCGGAAATGAAAGCCTCCTGTTTTGATAATATGGGAGAGAAGATTAGTGGCAGTACCACTTCTCATTCTCATAATTCTCTCCTCGATCATGAATCATTTATCTTTGAGGAGTTCGCCAGTGAACCCACTCATATCAATTCTGAATATGATTCATTCACCTTCATGGAGTTCTCGGATGAACTCACTCATATCATATCTCCGCCGGAGTATGATAACTTCTACTTTGATCTAGACACACCCGAGATATGTCTAGACCAATTGAGCTTAACTGATGAGATTCATGAGACTATGAATTCTCCTATTGAGGATGAAGAGTTAGTCATGATTTCTATCATGATTTTCTTTCTTTTCTTCATATATTCTGTCACCTCTCCTGTTCTTCACTCCTTCGGGAATGAAGACATTATCTTTGATCCCGGCATTTTCATTTATCATTCTTGAGCCGGTTCTATGTATATCTCATCGGTGTGGAACTTTCGCGTGCTTCAAATGTTTGTCCAAACATCTTGAATGAAAGTCCGATGGAGATTGTTTCTTCCACTTTGCTTCCCCATGAACCAATGAATTCGGGGTCGAGTCAAGCTAGCGACTCGGAAATCAAAAACAGTAGCACGCACCATATGGGTTTTCACCCATATTTCTGTCTTCTTACCCCCTTTCTACCACCTAAGTGTGGGGGTGATGCCCCACATGTTATATATATCTTAAAAAAAAAAAAAAAAAAAAAAAAAAAATCCTTTCTAAATAATGGCCTTAGTATTTCCCTTTTACGTTCTTTGTTTCGGCATAACCGCCGGTACTTTGAATATTGAGGGCAATATTCATTTCTAAGTGTGGGGGGGAATTCTCACGAATTTTATCATATAATTATACCAATTCCCCCGTTTTTGGCCAAAATTTTTTTTTGGAGTAAGTGTTTTACACTTACTCATTTGGTTATCAGTCCGCCTTGTCTGTAAGACAAAAGGATTGGCTAATCCAGGAGCAAACGGCTCTTGGTAAAGATTTCTCAAATCCGTTTATATGGCTTGCAATTTGCCCAAAATTGTATGGTATTCAGCTCACCATATCCTTAAAAGTGAAGAGTTGGCTAGCCCGCAAGTTTATGGCTTGTGGTAAAGGCAGTGGAAAATCCATAATTGGTAATCAGCTCACCAAAGATAATATTGATAATTTATCTAAGAGTTGGCTAGTCCAGAAGGGTACGGCTTCTGGTAAAGACAAATCAAATCCGTTGAAAGCTGGTGGTTTGCTCAAAATCACATGGTTATCGATGTACCATGGTTCTTACTTGAACTGAAACATTTGGCTACTCCAGAAGTAATGGCTTTTGGTAAAGAGATTAAAATCCATTATGTTTTCTCAAATCATTGCTAGGGACTAGCAATATCTCAGTGTGGGGGATTGATGAGTGTCTAAATACTCATCATTTTTGTACAATATAAACTGCAAAATCATCTGAAAACACTCAGAAACACATCAAAATGATCAAAATATCACAAATCAGTGTTTTATGTGTTTTAAATGCAAAAATATCAAAATCAGATGAAAAACATATCAAATTTGCAAAAATTGCAGTTTCAGTCCCCCAAGTTTCAAAAGTTGTCAAAAACAGTCCCTGAGCACATAATTTCAAAAGCAAAGTCACCAAAGGTCCTTTTAAAATCAAAAGTTGTCAAATTTAGTCCTTTGGTGAAAAATATAAAAAGTTTGAGAAAATTACAAGTTTGGTCCTCCAACTTTGAAATTTGGCAAAAATGGCCCTGGAAAATTGAAAAATGGCAAGTTTGGCCCTTATACTTTTTGAGATTGTCACTTTCAACCCTTGGGTCAACTTTTCTGAAATGGCAGCATAGGTCCCTTAATTTTCAGAATTTACATAAAGGACCCTTGATTAATAAACTCCTTAAACCATTTTTGGACCTTGTCAAACCAAGTGACCCTTGTCATTTAGCATTTTGACCTCCCCCTTTTATATTATTAACCTGGTCAAATGTTAGTCAAAACCCCAACGCGCCAAAACACTTATCTTCTTTCTTCTCTGCTTTCTGCTAAATCACTGCAACACTCAAGCCTCCACCCCCCTCCTCCAGCTCATCCCACTCACCATGTCCCCCATCCAAACATAAGAATACAAGAAACATTCATTGCATCCATCTCTACACACTCAATCTCACTCTCCTGCTTAAAACCCATTTTCCCGCCAAAAACCAATCTATGGCTAAAAATCTCCCAAGACATCCAAGGGTCCTAAAGTGTGGTGGGAATCAATCAAGGAAGTGAGAGAAAGCTCTTGGAGCTATAAAAAGGAAGAAAGAAGCTATGGATGGCAGTAGTTTTAGTTTTAATTTTTCATGTATGTCGTTTTATTTTTCTATGTCTTAAATAGTTTCTAAAAAGTGTAATCTCAAGCTTCTTGTATTAAACTAAGTTCATCCATTGTATTGCAAACCTGTTCAGTTATTAATTTCAAGTTTTATCAATTTTCATGTTTTTCTTATATATTTTGTTCAAGTAAATTTCAAAGAAAATAAAAGTCAAGCTTTTAATAAGCTTTGCTGTTGTTTCAGTGAGCCTTGTTAAGCTTCCTTGTAGCTTATTTAAGGTTTACATTTGTTTCACTTGTTATTCACTCAAATTACTCACCTGGTCAACATATTTTTTTAACCATTTGACTTTCTGAGTCAAACTGTACTTGAGCTTGTAACTCAGTTTTTACATGACCAACTTGGTTTGAAGTGGTTTCATAGGAAGAAAAGTAATATTTCAATCTGTGTTTGTATTATCGATGCTGGACAGGACAGTAAAACAAGATGCTGATCTTGTAAACTTCCGTGGCCTATTTGACATTTAGTTTGTGTAAACTAAGTTTTTGTATGATCATTATGTGCCATACTCCAATTGTGTCAGAAATTTGTTTTGCAAATTGAAGTTTTGAGAATGGTTTAGATAAGATTTTAAGTCTGCAACTTCATGACTTTTTCTCTTTTTTTTATCTCAGCAACAAAACAGCTCATAAGGAGCCAACTGAATTTGCAGGCCCTATTAAAGCTTATCTCAAGCTCAAAATTAGCTTTAGCTTAGCTTTACAAGTACCTAGGTATGCTGTCTTTAATGTTTAATAGTTTGTAGGCATTGGCTTTTTGGTTAGGATGCTTATTTATTAGCTTAAAGTAGCTCGGGTGGGCTGTTTTAGACCACTGATACAGCAGCCCTCTTCCATTTTTATGTTTATTAGGTAGTTTGATTAGCCCATTTCTCACTCAATTGTTGTTTTTTAGGTAGTTTAGAATAAGTTTATCAGTGCTAGCTTAATTGGTGTTTGTCATAGCTTATTAGGTGTTTATTTTTGCCTTTCATTTGTCCAATCCTTCGTTATTTTAGTTTTAAGATTTCCTAGTGTAGTTTTTTTTTCGCCAACTGTTTTCCCCCTCCTCATTCAGTTGTTATATTAGTATTGAGCTTAATTCAGTTGGATGTTGTGCTCCTCTTAGCATTTTTCCAAATCTGACTTTAGTTCTCTAGCTTATTTGCATCAAAACTGTTAAAAGGAGCGTTTGTTTTCTGTCCACTGTGACAGCGGATAAGCTGTCCAAACAGCAGCTTAGGGGTCTTTTAGAGTTCTTAAGTGTTTTCTTTTGCTTTTCTTTGGTTTATTTAGTTGCTTGTTAGAGATCCTAAGTACTTATTAAATGTAGTTTCACTAGTTTGTAGCTTTTTAGAAGCTTGTTATAGCTTGTTTTTCCTTTTGCAGACCTGTCCCAAACAACCCATTTCATTATTCTTTTGTTTCTTTTCTCTGCTGATAACAAGCTGTTGACAGCTTGTATAAGGTTTAAAATTGTGCTAAAAAAGTTTTAGTTATTCTTATTTTGTTTTGCATACTTCACCGACCATATTCAACCTTGGCGTTCCATGCCCCGACCTCTGTGCTTCTCGTAGTACACTTTGACTAGTGCTATGTATTCCCTATAGCACTCCTTCACATCATGCCCATTCTCCCGAGCCAATCCCAAAATAATTGCAACATCGCCCCACATGTTGTTAAATGACACATTCATATATCCTCCCATGTCATCTACAAACTTATACAACACTAGCAAGTCTATTTTGATTACCCCTATTACCGGTGGTAACTCACCCAACACATCTTGCCTCATATAACCAAGATAGAACCACTCCAACAATTCAATAAACTTCTTTCCCATGATTTCCCAATTTTTAAACACTAACTTGTCGATTTTAAGTAAATCCAAAAACGACAAAAAACGTGGGAAGTGTTTACCTTTAGATGATAAAGCGTCCCGTTAAGACTAAGATACTCATTATCGACGTAGTCTTGGCTATCATCTTTGTCCATTTCCAACTCCTCCATCCCCTTTATCAACGAGCATTCATCACTAGGGTCGATCGACTTATAGTAATCTTCCATAAATTCTTAGTGATCCTTAATCATCTTTTCATCACCCATATCCACGGCTACTTCCTCCTTGTCAAACATGTATCTAATTTGACACGTACCGTTATCATAAGTCACGATGAAACCCTGGTCTTCGAGTTGGTTAATGCTTAACACGTTCATTGTGATTTCCGGCGTGTATAGTATGTTAGGAATCACAATACTTCCTTCTTTGTTGTCAACAATTTCCTCTCCGACACCATAGGAGACAATGAACTTTCTTTCTTTCTCCTCTCTTCCCACCACTTTAAATTGATTGATCATACGGTTGAACAAAGCCCTTGTGGGACTCATATGTTTAGCATGAGATTTGCTAACGTACCATATGTTATTCCAGTTGCCCTGGTCTGTCCCTTTTACCATAAAATTGGTTTCGACATGGACTTGTTCCGTTGGCCAATTAAGTGCTTCTTGAGTGCTTGATTTGTTCTCCATTGATTGATGTAGATCGAATGGTTTTTTGTTAGTGCAGTTCCAGTAAAAATGCCCTTTTACTTTGCACAAGTAACAGCGAGATCTTCTCTCCTTCCTGGAAGTTGTGGGTTGTATTCCTTAAAAAGTGGGAGGCGGTTGGGAAGTGGAAAACGGTTTGAATTCATGAACGTTTTGAGACTTTAAAGTATTAAAGGACACAACCTCTTTAAGTTTATCCCGTAATAATTGCTTCCCATCATTTGATAATCGTTTCTTTTTGCCTTCCCATTTGTAACCGTTTGGAGTTACATCCCTTTGTAAGAATTTCTTATTTAACGTCACTCTTGTACCCTTCCTTGATGACTCGTTCCAAGAATCGGAACGTGGGCTCTGATACCAATGTTGGCAGCCCTTCACAGGTTGTATATCTAGCCATCTACGATGCATGATTGCCTTATAGTTTACCATGGTGTGTGTTGGTGTGCGTATGAGATTTAGAGACAAAGTGTATAATAGTATACGAATTGAATTGAGACAAAGTATATGAACAAAGCAAATAACTAAAAGACTTAAAACATAATTGTTGTTGTTACAATCTAACATGACTCGATCCTATTTAAACTACCATGAAACGACACCAAGGTTTGGGTGAAACGTTGTGACATTTCAAAGGTAACTATTTTTGTAACTGCCCATTAAACGTGCCTAACCAAATTAACTAACTACTTAACGGGGTGTTTGGATCAAGCGTTTGATCCAACCCATGTCCTACCCCGTTTGACCCATAACCATAAAAACATAAAATAAACATTGTATCTTTAACTAACAAACATTAACACAAGGTTTACACCTATGGCTAAGAAATATCTCACCAGTATCTCTAAGGCAAGTAAATCCCCCTAACTATTTCATTGTTCTTATATGTTAGTTACCTATATATGTACCTCAACGTATCTTTATTTATGTTTTACATGTAGAACTTGGGTGAATATGAAGTTTGCAGAAGCAACGACAATCACGCGGAAGTGAAATATAAGGGAAAACGGTGGGAGGTAATACTAGATGAGAGAAAATGTTCTTGTCGGGTTTGGCAAGTAAAGGGTCTTCCATGTGTCCACGCGGCTGCTTTCATTGCATTCATAAGGGAAAGCTAGGAAAAATATGTTGATCCATATTTCATAATTCAAAAATTCAAAGACGCATATGCTTTTGAGGTCGCTACGATGCCCGGACGGGATCAATGGATGCACCTAGAAACAGTGGAGATAATGCACCCACCTTTTATCAAACGCCCTGCTGGACGACCTAGGAATAATAGAATTACACCAGCAGATGAGTCCAAAAAAAGATGTAAGTGTAGGAAATGCGGTGGGCTTGGACATCTTCAAAAGACATGCAAAAATCCACCAGTTAAAAGTTCTAATCTTGGTGAAACATCCTCCACTAAAAGGTTTTAAAATTTTCTGTTTCTTTTGTTTTTATATGGAATTTTTCTCTCTATATTGATTCGAATGATAATTATTGTTTGCTATCACATGAGAAGACAAAATAATGCAAAAGCTCACAAAGGCTCAGCTGAGTTGGGGACGACATAAAAGCCTCCTACAGTTGGTTCCAGCAATATTTTGTTGGTTTAGTTGTTAAAACACTTGTCATTTTGATATGTTGGGTTAGTATTAACGCTAGCATATACTTGATAGAGAAGTTAAAGTTTGGTTCAGTTTATAATAAGTTGGAGTTTAATAAGTTTTGGTTCATCTACTATCGTTACTTTACAAAATGTGCTGATGAAAAAAATTGCTTAGCATCAACCTATATGCCTTTGTTGATATAAAAGCTGCATACCCCGAGTGTTCAAGACCATGGTAATTTTGGTTCATGGGTACAAATTTTAGCGTTTTTACGCTTTAAGCCTTATAAATATCTGTTACAAGATATCTCTCATAGAAAGATAATGCGACTTATACCGTCAAAATTGAATTACTAATAAAACGGAGTATAGGACATGATTGTTTAGATATGTTTTTGTTGTTTGAAGTTTTAATGCTCAATTGATCAAACCATAATTTTTTTAACTGAATGAAAGTAAGATCGTAAGGTACATCGCATAATCCTTTGTTAATGTTAGCTGTTGAGCATAATATTTCAACTTTTTTTTGACAAAATGCTGCAAAATATTTAATTTATGTACCTAAACGGAAGTAAGATCGTAAAGAACATCGGATCATCCTTTGTTAATGTTAGTTGTTGGCAGGAACTGTCATTGCAGCTGATTTTAGCATAGCTTGAAACTGTATGCATAGGCTGCGTTACCAACAGTGGCAACACCTCCCGTATCTGCAACAAGTAAAGTATAATTAAGGAAGCTCCATGGTTGTCCACCTACTCTGCCCGCTTCTGCACTTTCCGGAGGTAGAGGTGTAGTCGAAGATGTATCACCTAGGATAGACGAGGAGATGATTGGTTCTTTTGGACCATTTGAAGAAACAATTGAATATAAGCGTAGATTTTTGTTATTCTTCAAAACAAGAGACAAATGTATAACAGGTAGTATAACGATTATCACATGGATATCAATCAGTCAACCATTTAGCAATGTTTTAGTATACTATCTTCATTATAGTTAATGTATAGCAGTGGATACATATAACAGTTCATATAGTTTGGCATGCATTATTTTCTTGTTAAACATATCCACGCATAGTGTTCCTCCTTGCAAATTACGAATAAAAGTAGATAAAGTTTTATCGTGTTTTATGGTGTTTTAATCATTATCAATCAATAATTAACTCGCGAGTATTCTAGATCTATGGTCCCAAATTAAGCCATGATGCTTACTGATATACACATTATTGATAATTTTTTAGTCATTTTTTATCATTGGAATGGACAACAACAGGTAGTATTCTTTGTTAGAATAAAGAATCATTTATGTGTCGTGAGTATCGTTGGTAGTTTATAGTTTCACAAATATATGTTGTTTCTTGTATTTAGTCTTTGTAACTTGTTTAAATCTTAAGGGGATATATGTGTAATTATGACAACTAATAAGGAGAAGGGTATAATAGTCATTTTCAATTTAAATTATAATTATCAAGTGTTTTTGGGATTTAAAAATTCATAAAATAAGAATTAGGATATATATGACAAATATTAATTTTGGGAAAGATATATATGTAATAATGAGTCTGGCTTGAAGGATATATACGCAATTCCCCCTAAGCTAAACACTAGCTTGTACATGCCTTCAACAATATGACGAAACCTAAATAACAATAAGTTACCCTCTTAAACAATCATTTTTTTTTAAAGCATGACACTAAAAAGATTCAATGATCATAATTTGCGATCTTAAAAAGTTGGAAGACTTACAAAAATAGAAGAATCACATTTTTGTTACATATACTTTCGGTTGCTCTATTTGCCATCGTCCCTGCATCTAGTTTACAATGTATTACCAACTAGCTTATGATTCCTAACATTTACTTTTTCTTTTGTTAATAAATTACACGCACAATTCGAAAGAAATAATTGGTTCTTTTGTTGAGATTAAGAGTTATATACATGCATGCCATATATATGTAGTAACGTAGATACATACATCAAACAATATATGACACAAACATGATACATTTTCTGTGTACATATACCACTGCACGCACACGGACAATTAACATACTGTAAAAGCACACATACAGATTATGATCGTTCTGTTTCTACTAAAAAAATGACAACCCTGCATCAATATATATCAATTGCCATTTATTTTCTTTCTAAAAAATTAAAGATTGCAGTTTCATGTTAGGAATAGAATAGAAAATATGTAAGAATCAATGCAAATTAATAGGACATTACTATTAAAATTTCTGAATATTCTCAAGTAATAACCACACAAAGAAGTACAAAATTTGGAAATCTTCAAAGAAACCTCAATGGTGCAACGGATTTGGACCCGTTGGTACAAGGTGCATCTCGACACCATATCGTGGATCAATCTCATATGACAATGTCTTGGTTTTCTCGTAGTGGTTACGCCTAGAAATGTATTGTGAAAAGTTGAATTTCACTGATGATGGTAATGTTTTCTTGATGCTTAAGTTACGACGAGCCAATGAATATGAAAGGTGATGTTGTTGTTGGATATTCTCTTTGCCGGTAACAGATGGTGGTTGGTTTAATATAGTGATGATGGTTAAGCATAAGAGGAGGACGGGAGTTATTCGAAGGAGAGTTGCACGTAAGCGTGGAAGAACTCGGACTACCATAGCGGAAAGTAGAGGGGGAAGATTGGAAATGAGAGCATGGGGATAGTGAGAGGTGAAAGTTAATTAAGACTTGAGATCGAAAAGTGGAGCGTGTGATTTTGATAAATAATCTTGGCTTAGCTCGAGAAATACATGCATAATGCAAAATGTGAGGTTGAGACAAATGGCCTCTAAATATAGTGGTACGTAGTCATGATTAGAGCTTATAAAACTACTTATAATATTATGCAAATTTGGTTTTCTTCGGGTTTGGTTTTCTTTGAAAAAAAACTCTCTTTGCTAATTAATGGAGTTGTTGTCTTTTGCTAGTGTGCAGTCACCTTTTATCTTTTGATCAGATTTTGCGGTCAATGCTTGATGTATCTTTGACGCAAGAATGATTTTGTAATTGCAAAAGATCAGCAAAATCATTATAACGAGTAATACTTAGCCGTACGAGATCTAATTATATGTGTGTTAGTTGTAAAAATTCACAGATCACAACATCTCATAACTCAAAAGTATATTACAACCGCTAAATTTCAACATTCATTATAAAAATTGACTTAGTTATGATTTTGGAGTGCAAGATCAGAGGCTCCGAAATTTTATGCCTCAAATTTAACAAATATACTGATATATTGATGCAAACATAACAAAAAGAAGTTATTGTTCAATATATAATAACTGATACCCTTTTCCATTCAACCTCCACGAATAAAGAAAATACTTTTCTCTTCTTTACGAGCATTTTGTTTCGGTTTCTACTTGGCTGCACATTTTTCGCCTTCAGTTATATAATTATATATGGTTTAATTATGGTTCTTTCATGTTGTTGTATCTTTAGGTGTTATGCATGTCAAGTACAGGCTTTTGATTTAGATACGGATTACCAAATACATTATACTAATTAATTATGCATTAAGATAGCAAAATAAACTGCACACATTAATCCATAACAATTTGTAGTGTGATGCATGCATACTGAATGCAAACCTGAATGCAAACCTAGCTAGGTCTACAATCTACATTTATAAGACTCAATGTTAACTTCTTAACATACTCGTCAATCGTTATAAGACTCAATATGTATCTTAAAAGCGTGAGCAGAACATTTTATTTGTTTATTGGACTGATCGAATAATATATAGATTTTACATAATCATGGTTAAACAAAATAAAGAAAACGAACACACAATAGACAATACCATGAATATGTGCGTGGAATTAGGGATGATTTGTGTGCCGACCATTCTTCCAATGAGTCTTCCCTTTGCTTTCAAGCAATCTATTTTGTCAAACATTTGACTTCTTCTATTTATTTTTTACTTAGGAGTTTTGAATCTTAGGTGTATAACAATATTTGGGTTATGGTACACAAAAGTTAATAAAGTTTACAAAAAATTTGTCCTAAGGTAATATAGTTTCATTTTGTTCATCCAGGTTACGGAACTTTGAAACTTTGTTCACTCAGGTAACTGAACTTATAAAACTGAATGTTCAGGTTATTGAACTTTGAATTTTGTTCACTCAGGTTACTCAACTTATCAAAAAATATACATCCAAGTTACTCGGACTAACACTGAATTTTCAAAGTGTATGCTTACCGAAAGTTAAGTAACCTAACTGAACAAAATGAAACCATATTACCTTAGGACAAATTTTTTGTAAACT
Source organism: Chrysanthemum seticuspe (assembly GCA_019973895.1). Taxonomy (NCBI): domain Eukaryota; kingdom Viridiplantae; phylum Streptophyta; class Magnoliopsida; order Asterales; family Asteraceae; genus Chrysanthemum; species Chrysanthemum seticuspe. The sequence continues at coordinate 286,780,792 of BPTQ01000008.1, read as the reverse complement.
TAAGTAACTTTTCTGTACCATAACTCAACAATATTTATATGTATATGGTTTCGTAATTCGCATTCATAGATATGGCCTAAGAATACGTTTATGCCTTAAGGTATAGGGGGAAACTGATCGGTTCGCGATAGGGCTATAATCAAGTCAAGCCGAGCTCGAGCTTGATAGGATTTGAGCTCGACTTAAAATGTAAGCTCGATAGCTTGACGAGCTTTAATCATCCAAGCTTAAGTTTGACTAGAGTAATATTCGAATAAGGTTCGAGCTTGACTAGAAAAGATCGAATTTATACATAATTATGGTATTCGGCAGCCAAACTCATCAATAAAGTTAAAAAAATTACCCGATAACTCAAGAGCAAATTACAGAAACATTGGAGCATTATAGAAAGTCTTTTTATGATAAAATATTTGACACTAGCGTCTAGGTTATTTATATAGGGAAAATCATCAAAAAATATAGTAAACTTACCCATCTCTCTAGTTGTGTGCAGGGATTTTTTTTTTTTTTTTTTTTTTTTTTTTTTTTTTTTTAACTTTTTGATTGTGACTTTCGTGTATTTACACATGTAAAATGACAATTTTGTCATTCGCAGTCAATAGAGTGGCTACAAAAATATAATGGTAAAATGGTTATTTTACATTCGTAAATACATACAAAAATTCGAAATTAAAAGGTTTGATGATTTAAAAAAAAGGATTGCTACACACAACTAGAAAAATAGGTAAATTTACTATATTTTTAAATGATTTTCCCATAAATATGTATAATAAAAATATTTAGGTGGCTCGAAAAACTCGAGCTCGAGCTATTTTCAAGCTCGAGCTCGATAAAAGCTCGACTCGATCGAGTCAAGCTCAAGTTCAAGCTCGAGTTGCTTGATAAAAACTTGACTTGTTTGCAACCTTGACGACAATCATCGACCGTACTTATGATCCATATGGAGAGAACACCATCAATAAAAGTACACGAGACATGATTTCAAGAGAAGTGATACAACCACACAATAATTCCCACAAAAGAAATCCATAAAAGGAGGTGTATGCATTTGATTGGTGTATTTGATAAAGGTTATTTCTCTTCTCTTGTATTAAGCCAATCAAATGCATACACATCCTTTTGTGGATTTCTTTTGTGAGAATTTTTGTGTGGTTGTATCACCTCTCTAATTTCAATACATGACATTTTCTCTTACGTTGCCCGCGGCAAGAGTTCAAGTAAAAATGCACTTTAAAGTAAAATAGGTAGGAGAGCATAATATCCATTGGATGCATTGACTTTGACTAGATCCATGGTCCATAATCTTAATGGCAATATGGTAAATATGATGCAGATTTGATTTTCAATTTCCTTGCTTGAGGGTTAGTTGGTAATTTGACACACCATGTGCTTGGAACCCTTGTTGACGGTTTTTAGATTTAGCTAAGAATATGCATGGGTTTTAATTTCTCATCCTTTTAAAAGAGAATACAACAATATTCTTGGATAAAATTTGGATGATTGTACTAAATGTCAGCCATATGCATTCGGGATTATTATTATTTTTTATATTTTTTTTAATTTGCGTACAATATAATTTATATCTATCTCTTTTTATTGGAAAAGATTATGGTCTCATGGGTTTTGAGGTTTCTATCCGAATATAAATGATTTACAGTTTCTTATGCTCATTACATTCATGTTTTTTTAACGATGGCGATAATGAGGATTGAGGAAGATGATCCATGATGATATTGATGCTATAATTGATGACGATGATGATGTTTAATTCGACGATGACGACATTGATGCTATAATTCATGACGATGATGATATTTAATCGACGATGACAGTGAACGGTGATGATGATGCAAAATTAGTTGATGATGATGCTAAGATTGATGGTAACGATGCTAAAGATCGATCACAATGATGCTAAATATCAAAGACAATGACGATCATCATAATTGACGAAGCTGAAAACACCAGTTAATTAGATGCAATGTATATATGTAATTTATGATGCAAACGTCAGTTCGAATATAAGGTTATTAAAATGAGACGATCCAAATTATAGTGCAAAAAAGATCATGATAAAATCAGTATTGAGATATGATATATTGATTAAATGATAAAGAAAAAAAGAAATGGAAAAAAAATACATATTGCATCCTAAAAAGTCGGTGGAAGATGCAGATTCAGTCAATCTTATGATTGGATATGCCTATTATGCCCTTGAGAGACTTGTAAACGTGGCAAATCCTTATGGTCTCCTACGTTTTTTATCTTAAGAAGTTGTTTTCCATGAACTAATCCCGCGTCCCCGCAAAAACTGTGCTAGATACATATTGTAAGCTCTATTAAACTATGAAACTACCAAACTGTATTAATGTCATCGATTAATTAGTTCCATACTCTCTCGTTCACCATTCATATAATGACACACAAAAGGAAACAAATATCAATACTTAGTTTTCACTAAATATTCGTCTAAGTCTACAGTTTACGGCCTAGTTAGCCTCGTTGTAACATAAAAATCTCTTGCGGACCACATGTTGTCCGGTTGTCCCTCGTTCTTGAAGGCAAGACGGGGCGTCGCTAATTATTACATTTACTTAGAATATTGTAAGTGGTCATGACTAATAAGAGTTGGTAAAGAGTTATCCACGAACCCCGGGCTTTAGAGACCAGCTTAAGATTAGGTTGGTTTATGTCGGGCAAAAGTGCACCCATTTTCCCGTAAGTATGCACCATCAACCTACATGAAATTATAACCCATGTGACCCACCATCTTGACCACATAGAAATTTATAAGCCAATGAAGATTAGGTAAAGATTTATGTATAACTAGAAAAATATACAAGTAAACTTTGAACATTATTTAACCTGTTGGATTTAGTTTATTGTTTTGAGCTAAAACTTTATATTGTACTCGTTGAAAAACTCTATAACTCATATTTTAACGTGTTAGCATACAGGGATTGAATTTGCACAATTTTAAATTGTTTGGTGCTATCAGTATTATTTAGAGTTAATTCTCGAATGGGGACAAAAAGTTCTTTAGTGGTCACCATTTGGTACAAAATATACATCTCTTCTCAAAATGGTCATGTGCGAATGTGCGAATATGCGATTCCACTAAAATGTTGACACGTGTCTAGATAATAAGTACACTTTCAATCATTGGCAAGTACAATCACTATCAAAGCCTTGTTTGACTTTTATATACAAATGTGCGAACGGTGAATGTGCGAATGTACGATTTGAACATAACTTTATTGGGAAAAAAACTTTTAGGGAGTAAAATCTACTTTATGGGAATAAAATATTTTTTTTATAATTAAATAAATAAGTTAAAGAATAAAGAAAGATATTGTACTATAAAGAAAGATTTTATCCCTATAAAGTAGATTTTATTCCCCTAAAAGTTTTTCTTCCCAATAAAGTTATGTTCAAATCGCACATTCGCACATTCACCGTTCGCACATTTGTATATAAAAGTCAAACAAGGCTTTAATAGTGATTGTACTTGCTAATGATTGAAAGTGTACTTATTGTCTGGACACGTGTCAACATTTTAGTGGAATCGCACATTCGCACATGACCATTTTAGGAAGAGAGGTATATTTTGTACCAAATGATGACCACTAAGGAACTTTTTGTCCCTTTTTGAGAATTAGCTCTATTATTTATCGTCATGTGTCTTTTGTTGAAAAATTAAAGTTGGTTGAAGCCATATTGTTAAGGAGTAACTACTTATAAGTCTCGTGCACGCAAGAAGTTTATACATTAATTAAACATAATTTATATTTTAGTTTAATAAACGTTTTTCCTAAAAATAAACTAAAACCAATGTTTCAAAATGTTAATAAACAATTTTATGTAATTGGAGGGAGATGCATGTAATTGAAACAATGTTTCATCGCATGATTGATATGTAATTAATATGGGGGATATATATCAAGTTGAAATGAAAAACATATCAACATTATAGTAACTCTCGCATGTAAACAACAAAGTGTCCTGAGACCTGAGTAATATCACAAAGCATGGGACCAAACAGTTTTAAAATTAATGGCAACTCAAGTAGGTTCTATATCCTCCATGCACCCACGCAACCATATCTAGAGCTAGTAAACATCTATTGTAAGCTATTTAAAAAAGAATCTTTTGTTTGCTAAACCTTCATTTTCCTGAACCTACAATAAAGTCACAACTCAAACTAAGCTAGTTGATGTAAATGCCTAGAAGTTATAAATAAATTAATTAAAAAAAATGTTTACATAAGAAAATAAGAGCAAAATCACGTAACTACTTACGTTATCCATATAATTAAACATAACACACCATTACATGTTTAAATGATCCTGATATTCTTGAAAGACTTTTTCCATCCGTTATACAATTGGCTGCTGGCAAATTATCTTGTGAACCTTGTCCACAATGTAAAAACAAAATAGCAAATGAATGGTCGGACCAAGGGTCGTTGCTCATGTAGCTGTTTTTGTATTAGTATTATGTCGAAGAACCTGAAATACAGCATATATTGTTGCATGATGGGTATCTCATTATTCACATAAAAAAGAAGCCAATAGACATGCTAAAGATGGATCTACTCACAAGTCCAAGAAAATTTGCAAGTTTTTCTGACTTTACTTGTGATTCTTTTTGTGTTTCTTTGATGCATTAATTAATCATGTTGTTGAGTCAGCATGTTGTAGTACAATATTGGGTAAAAGACTATTCGCCAAATAGTAATACATTAATAATCACCTTTAATCAATTTACAAGAGAGGTCAGATGGTCAGCAGAAAACATTGTATTAGAACTGTGTGGATCAGGCAAAAGCTTCCCAAACTGTGTCGTCTATCCTTGAAACATATTTTAGTAGAAGAGCCCATGATGCCTAATATTTCTAAGTCCTAAGGTCTTAGGAAATGAATACCATGTATAGTATGTGGCATTGTGTCTTGAAAGGCCCCGTCTAGTTATTGTGTTATAATCATGTTTGGTATGTAGCATTGTGTCAGGCCCCTTTGGCCCTTTACATTATCTGGAATATGGTTCTTGCATTGCAACAATCACAATTAAAACATGACAATACCCTTCTGCAAAACCATGCATCATTTTCTTTCATATTTGATAACTGAGACTATCAACCTTAACAATATTGCGCGCTAGTATTCGCTAGTATAAGTCCATGATCTTATGCCACATGATTATATATCATTACATTTTAAAGGAACCTAAAATCTAAATTCTTTAACTATTATGTGTAAATTTTCACTACATAATTCATTAGTTTCTTGACCACAATAAGAAAACCTTCGTTGGGAAAACCTTCGTCTTTTAGTGGTTTTCCTGACGACACAGTGTCGTCGGGAAAACCTTCATCGCCAGTTCTCTTTATTCTAGTAGTGTTGTCTTCTTCTCTTGATTAAAATTCTCTGTAAATGCAAAAGAAAGTACAAAATGGGTACACTTATACGATCCATAAATGCGAGTAAACTTACTTAGATGTCGATTGCAACCATGAAAGCATGACGTTGTGTGCTTCACAAAAAAAAAATTGTTCATTCTAATCAAGAAAATGAGCAATTTTAAAATGACCTTCAATTATCATAACATAAACTTTGCAACAAAAAGTATGACGATAATATGTGAGCATATTCGATTAAACTAAAAGTATCTCTCAGATGATTAAAATGCTATTGGCCATCTAATGAATTCACTAACTTCTATAATAGTGAACCTAAACCCACCCTACTAACTTCAGGCAGCATCTATTATTAACTTCTATAAGGCATACTCGACTGTAAGCATAGGCTAAAGACAAGGACAACACATACCCAATTTTGGATTGTTGAAAACATCTTTATTTTTTATTGGGAATTCATGGGTTAACATGTTGCACTAACATGGGTTTGAGTTTTTATATATATATATATATATATATATATATATATATATATATATATATATATATATATATATATATATATGTAAGATATAGGATTTCACAAACACATCAAACCAAATCCATATGGGGCGTATACAATGTTTTAGAGAGAGAAAGTTCTAGAGAGAGAAAGGGAAGAGAGTTGGGAACTATGTGAAACAAAGAAAAATGGTATTGAAGCTCATAAATACCCTCTACCTTTGGAGGTAGAGGATATTTATAGTGTTTTACAATAAACGCCACCTACGGGCTGTGGATCAGGCATACAGTGGGTAAAGACCCGTCCGTCCGTCCTCCACGGTGTTGCTTAACTAACTACTTATTAACATAACATGACTACGACTACGAGCTTTCCAACGAGTACATATACTTGAGGTAACCGACACTTTAATGACTGAACTTTCTAATTTCTAACAATCTCCCCCTAAGGGAAGTCACCTCAATTTACAATGAATACAAACAAATATTACACTAGATTGTTCTTGGATTCTTGATTAAGTTCTTTGCTCAGTAGCTCGTAGTCTTTGATTCTTCATGTTATCCATGTTTGAAAAATTCAAGTGGAGGTCTTTAACTGATCCACGTGATTATGAGTTTTGAGCCAGCTTTGAGAGCATCAGCTTGTATAAATCTCTGACTCTTCCATTGTGGTGTTGACATTATGTGATGTTGTGACAGTGGACTGACATGCTCACATTCTGGATCAAGATTTCTTCTCATCAGAGGAGCGGAAGCTTTAGTTGATTCATGATATTTGCAGCCGCGTAGCAGAAGCATGGAGTGAAAAATATCAGAGTTGTTGATGTTTTAATCATGATTTCTCTAGATGTGAATGCATTGTGTGAGCATGCGGCTATGGATAGACCTCTCCATTCAGATCAGCTGCAAACGTCGGGTGTACCTGCATACAACAGTTAGCAATAAAGTGCACGAAAAGTGTCTGTGATCACTTTCGTCGAATTGAGGTACACGGCCCACGGTTCCCCGTTGATCAATACAAGTACTGCCTGTGATCAGGTATAATTCCGAAGAATCTCCTTGACAGGGTTTCGCAGCTGTTCTAGTTGTTCTCAAACCGGAACGTCTCAAAGAAGACAACACGGAGTGAGTGAATCAGCGAATTTGAGATTCACTGATTGATGAAAAGAGATTTGAAAAACAATCGTGTACTGCTCAAAATAAAGTGTTTTTGCAATACAACGAAGGTTTTAAAGAAAATCAACTATCAATCATAAACGCCTTTTATTTTGAAATATTAATACTCAGTCGATGTGCTAGAGAAGATAGTTTTAAGCACATCGACCGGTTTTTCAAAGGTATCCGTCAATCCATAACCTGAACCAGGATTGATTCATAATTATGAATCGCCCCATTGTTTCTGTTCAGTTGTCACATGGTTGATCTATTGGATAGATCTCACATGCCACCTACCAAGAGCTTGTTTGATGTTGGCTCTAGAAGGCTTTCCATCTTCATTGTGAATATGTTTTCATATCACTCATATCATCTGGAAATACCACAAGGATAATGCGTAGGACTCTAAAAGTATATTCTCTCTTTCCACATTATGTGAAACAGAGAGTCTTCATTGATTGTGTCCTTAATGAGATTTATTGATGATCTCGTGGCTCTAGACCCAATTGTGCATATTTGGTTCCTATGCCGGAGACTAGGGAGAGGGTCTCCTTCTTCAATATCAACCATCTCTAAGAGAAAGTCGATAGATAATGTAGGTTCCCCTGTGAGAATGAAACAAGTCCTTTTAAGAGGAACTTGAGTAGTTTGGGAAGTTGTAGTGCAGTGCGTCACTGGGTCCATGACGTCTTGTTTTCAATACTGGTGTTACCTCGGTAACAACCAGTAGCATATGATTGAACCCGGTTTCTGCCCTAAGGTTGAAAATAATGGAGGGCTATTTGTTTTCACCCTTTTCTCATTTATTTCTTTTTCATTCTTCAACCCCTTCAGTGCTTACCGAGACTTCATTACTAGAACCTTGTTGGGTTTATTCCAGTTTTAGCTCTATCTCAGTCCGCACTCTTCCCATATCTCACTTTTCTCCTTTTTTTTCATCATACCTAAGGACTCTACACTATCTAGTGGATTGTCCCTGGGTAGATCCTTCGGGCTCTGGCGGGATCGTGGGAACAAATACCTAACCTAACCATCCTTATATCACCATACATAAAGTAAATTTGGTCGGTCTTTTTGGTATTGTTTATCAGCCATTGGAACCAATTGAAAACCATTTGAAAAACAATCCAGGTACTTGTGATATATAATCAAAGCATTTTGTACCTGAATCATTTTTGATATTTTAGAAACAGCTCCCCCTCAACATGTTCAGCATAATTTTTAAATCGTTTTGGCACATGGAGGCAAGAGGACTTGAAAACCTTAGATTAAAAGAACGATAGATTCGATTCTTTGATCAACAATTTCTAAAAGATATCAACATCACTTTCCCGATCAAGATTAGTAGTTTTCATACTTTGTTAAGAATATTTTAGGAAAGGATGTGGTTTTCAAAAACATTGCTCCCCCTCAATATGTGCATCGAGATTTGAAAGAGTTTTGCACAGATTAGGGAAAACCTGCACTTAGGAACAAAAACAAATTAACCACGTTTCAATCCTTTTTGGTTTAAAATAGATGCTCCCCCTTAACATGTGCATGGAAAATTTGAAATCGTTTGGCACATGAATGGAGGAGAGTTTGCTAAACACTTATAAAACCAATTATCGAATTCTCAGTTTAAATCCATTTTAAATCACAAATTCTCCCCCCGATCACAATTTTCAAATCCTTTGAGAGTTGTGATCTCTATTGATTTAAATTAAATTTTGATAGCTTTTGAGGAGAATAGTGACTTGCGTTTGAAAGACATTTTAACTGAAAAAAATTAGATTTGAGACTTTAAACTCCACGGATTAAACATGCTTTGATTATCCAAAGAAAAACATAACAGTAGCCAAGGTCTTAACTCAATTGAATAACACATTGTTCATTTTGATTTTCCAAAAATAGACCTTGCTCTATTACGTGCTAATTGTTTGAAAACAAAACCTTTTTTTGATTGAATTGAAATCATTCTCCCCCTCAATCAATGACATGAGTTGTTGATTGAGTGTAAGAGAGTTTGACAAAGATAAGCCCGGATGATTTTCAAAAATAGAGTACGAGGTGTTTTCAAAGCAATTTTGTTTTCATTAGATGAAAAATATTTTTCAGAAGAATCATTAGAGGGAAAAATATTTGGAAAGAAAACATTTGTCATTATGGTGACAAACATTTGTTTTAAGAATCAGAGCATGAGTATTTGAAAAATAAGATAAAGCATGGCTCTGTTTTTTACTTTTAAAACGGGTTACTGCCTTAAATGACAATAAACCACCATTTTTCTCCATCTTTTTTTTTTTTTTTTTTTTTTTTTTTTTTTTTTTTTTTTTTAAACAATTTATGTACATTCGAAGTACATCTAAAAACCCGTGACATTCTTTGAATGTCAACACAAAGTCCGTAGATGATATCGAATAAAGAAAAACATGACAAAATAACAATATTTTTGGGATTTTTCAAGATTTTCTATTTTTTATGGATTTTGAAAATTTTATATTTTTCTATTTTCTTTTTGTGGGTTTTAAAATTTTGTATTTTGATTTTTGAATAAGTATATACAAGAGATAGATGAAGAAAAACCATTTACTCCTCGTCTTCCTCTTGAAGACGTCTGAGTGTTTCCTGTTGTAGGCTCTTTAGGCCAAGTCGTGGGAGGATAAACTCAAAACGTTCTCTAGGAAGAGCTTTGGTGAAGATGTCTGCTAACTGGTATTCAGACCTCACAAAATAGAGTTCTACCACACCTTTTTCCACTTGTTCCCGAATGTCGATGTGCTTTGCTCTTGAATGTTGAACATTGTTGCAAGAGAGAGCAATGGCACTTTTGGTATCACAATACAGAGGGATTTTGTTGAATTCAAAGCCATAGTCAGATAATTGGGATCTCATCCATAGGATTTGAGCACAACAAGATGACATGGCTATGTATTCAGCCTCTGTAGAGGATATAGAAGTACTCATTTGTTTCTTTGAAGACCAGCTCACAAGCTTATCACCCAAAAACTGAGCACCTCCAAACGTACTTCAACGTGTATCTTGACATCCTGCATGGTCAGCATCTGCATAGGCTGTTAGTGACATACCGGTGTCCTTCGGGTACCAAAGACCCATGTTGATGGTTCCTTGGAGATACCGAAAGACCCGTTTAACCGCTTCAAGGTGCTTTTTGGTAGGCTTAGCCTGGTATCTAGCACACATGCATACAGCGAACAGAATATCAGGTCTACTGGCTGTGAGGTACATCAGGGATCCAATCATACTTCAATATTTCGTTTGATCTACCATGATCCCTGAGTGGTCCTCATCCAGTTTAGTACGTTCCACCATGGGAGTGTCAACGGTGTCACAAGTGTCAAATCCAAACTTCTTTAAAATTTCATTTGCATATTTAGATTGATTAATAAAAATGCCTTCGGGACTTTGTGAAATTTGCAATCCCAAGAAAAATGACATTTGTCCCATCATTGACATTTGAAATTTGGAGCCCATCTCCTTAGAAAAACGGTCACATTCATTGGGGTCAGTCGAGGCAAAGATAATATCATCAACATAGATTTGAACGTGAATTAAATGTTTGCCTGACTTTTTGGTGAACAATGTTGGATCAACTGCTCCTTTGCTGAATCCAGTAGATAGAAGAAAATTTGATAGCGTATCATACCATGACCTTGGAGCTTTCTTCAAACCGTAAAGAGCCTTCTTCAAGCGATAGACATGAGTAGGATGCTCTGGATTCACAAAACCTTCAGGTTGGCTGACGTATACAACTTCTTTAAGATCTCCGTTAAGGAAAGCCGTCTTTACATCCATCTGATAGACTACCATGTTCTTACTTGCAACATTAGCCAAGAAGATTCTGATTGCCTCGATACGAGCAACTAGAGCAAATGATTCTTCAAAGTCAATACCCTCCTCTTGACGGTATCCTTTTGCAACCAATCGAGCCTTGTTCTTTAATACATCACCATGCTCATCAAGTTTTACTTTGAAGATCCACTTTAGAGCAATGATCATAGCACAGTCAGGAGCAGGTACTAATTCCCATACATCTAGTCGATCGAACTCATGAATTTCTTCTTGCATGGCATTGAACCAGCTGTTTTCATTCATTGCAGTTTTAACGTCTTTTGGTTCGACCTTGGATAGTACAGAGTTGAAGAAGCACCATAAGGCATCAATTGCAAGTTGTTTGCGAGTGGATACTGGACGAGAGGGATTTCCAATGATGCTGTCCAATGGATGATCATGTGTCCTGTTAGGTCACCATATATGAAACACAAGCATCAATATGTGGATATAAGAAAGAGATGAGGTGGATGAACAATAAACCAAGCACACACACACGAATTTATAATACGGTTATGCATAGGAGAGTGAATGAAAGAGTAAATTGAACAACCAACCTTCTAAGGAAGGTTTACATGTGTTTATATAGGAGAAGGAACTAGGGCAACATCCAAGTTCCCTTCCTTTCCTATATGGGCTTTGGCCTAGGCTTATGGGCCTTCTACATAAGCCTAAGGTTAATTACTAACATAAAGGCCATATTAAGCTAACTATTACATATGAATTACTAACACTTGAATTAAGGTTTAGGAGTGATTCCAACAATCTCCCCCTCAAGTGCTAGTGATGAATGAAATGAGTGTTAACGTTGTAGGTGCTGATGTAATAGTAGCTTTGACGTCTTCTGACATTCTTCTTTCTTGTGAGAAGAGATGTCTTGATTCGAACAATCTCCCCAGTGTAGAGAAATTGTTTCCTTTGAAGTATTCTGCTTTGACGTCTTCATTTTATTTGTTCTGTTGTTCTTTGTTCTTTGAAAGTGATAGTATGGTGTGGTAGTCTGCATCAGGTCTGCTTCGCTGCTCCAGTGTCTCCACGTCTTTCTCCAACATGCTCACACGCTCTTTAACGTTGGATTACTGTTGATGAAGTTCTATAAGTCTTTAAAATTTGTAGATTCTTTGTTGTAGAATCATTCTGACTTTGTGTTGCCTTTGATTGTGAGAGAACTTCCATAAGTGATGTTGTTGGTATGAGCATGTGGAGAATCTGCACGATCATTCCGCTCCAGAGCTTCCATAAGAAGTAAACATAAGAAAGGTTAGTAATTAGCGGATTCCGGCACTTACAAGTTTGAACTTCGAGAGTGTTAACAGCATAGTGTGAAAACACAACTCTAATTCTCACAAAGGCCGTTCCTGAACCGGAGTCCACAAGTGAGATAACACGATGTACCGAAGTACACCTACGATTCAGATGAGTCGCTGAGGTATACCGAAGCATCACCTCACGACTGTAGACCGTTTGAGACCACTAAGCGTAATCCACGGGGAGTTACCGAAGCGACCTGCTGTCAGGGCTGTTTGATGTTGACCCTGGCAGGAGTTTCCATTCAATCACTGAGGATCACAGATGTGAACCCCTCATAAATGTTCTCGACAGATTGCTAAGATCTGTGTAGGACTCGATAACTTACCACTGATGTTCTTATTGTTGAACAACAAGTGATGAAATGTCAAGTGTATCTAAGAGATCTTTTGATGAATCTCGTGGCTTTAGACTTCATAGTGCGTTTTGGTTTTCCTGAGCGGAGACTAGGGAGAGGGTCTCCTTCTTCAATACTAGCAATCTCTAAGATAAATCCAATAGTTTACGTAGGGTTCCCTGTGAGAATGAAACAAGCTTCTTTCGGGAGAAACTTGAGTGGCTAAGAAGGTTTAGTGCATGCGTCACTGGGTCCATGACGACTTTTAATCTTCAATACCGCCGTCATCAAGTGACAACCAGTAGCATATGAATTGAACCCGGTTTCTGCCCTAAGTTGAATAATCTGGAGGGCTACTTCTTTTCACCCTTTTCTTTGCTTTTCTTTTTAATTCTTCAACTCCTTCTTTCTCCGATTCTCATTTTCTCCTTTTTTTATAATCATACCTAAGGACTTCTAAGTACTAACTATTTTTGATGTCCTTGGGTAGATCCCTCTGGCTCTGGCGGATCATAGGACGGTTATTCCTAACCTTAGTCACCTTATAACTCCATTGCCATAAAACCATTTTCATGAAAATCTCTCAAAACGTTTGTAAATGAAAAACATGTTTGAACACTTCAAGAGTTTTAGATTTTCAGAAATACTCCCCCTCGACATGTGCTTAAGAGTTTTGACAGAAATCTGCACAGTGAGGAAAGAGCGTGCACTTTTTGAATTGATCGACTCAAGATAGACAATTCCTTGCGAGACACGATTACGTTGCATAGTTAAAGAGATGCATTGTCAGATTTTAGGTGACAACTAGCTCTAGTAACTATCTTGAAGATGTGGACAACCCCGAGAGGTTGTCAAACCCGTCAAAGTTCATGTCTATCAGGAGTTTCTCGAAAGGTATGATCTACTTGGATAAGTCTTGGAAGACAAATCTTTTCGATGTATGACTGTTCAGATTTCGTCAATTCATGGGTTGAAGTTTTTTCACACGAGAATTCAATAGCAATTCACAACATATTTCTTATCACATAAATTTTCTCCCCCTAAAAAATGGCATATAAATGGTATTTTTGAAGAAATGTTGAGAATAAATATGACCATTTTGAGTTTTATGGGAAGATGACCACTGTGAACAATTTGTGAACAAAGTTTATAAGTCAAATACTCCCCCTCAACAAGTGATATAAACGGTTGAGGTTTTGAAAATCATAAGGGGAAGTACTTGTTCTTTTGAGCAAAACCTTTAAAAGTGAAAGGTTTGATAGGTTTTACTCAAAAGTAAGAAGCTTTCGCTCCTTTTATAAGGATTGTGGCACTGAATCGTACCACAAGGTCCTTTCATTACAAGAACGGGTTGTACACTGTTATGTGTGCACAAGCCAATGTCATAATTAAATCACACATCCAAAATATTATGAAATAGAAGCAGTTAAAGGGGTACCAGGAAGTCCATCAATCTTGCCAGGAATGCGAACAGGGCGTTGATAGCCGGCGAGAGCAATCCTGGGACGACCACCTATAAAGCTCTCCAGAGTTCTGAACTGGTCCCGTCGATACAACCTTTCATCAATCCTGGTGATGATTCTCTTCACATCCCTTCTTTCTTTAGAATTCCATCGCTTTTGTGACCCAATTCCTTCATGTATGTCCTTCAACCTATAAGCCAATCCGTCCCTAACCTTCTTCAGTGTGTGATCCCCAAACTTGTGAAGATCTCTACACGCCATCAAGCAGTTGCGTTGTAGTTCACTAAGGTAAACTACTCCGAATGGTTGGCTGATGAGAGTGTATTGTGGAAGCTGGTTGATGTCGGGAAGATCTAGCTGAGGTGGAGTGAAGTTGACACGGGTCTGATATGATTCAACAGCAAGTTGGAGATCTTCTACACGTTCTTTGATTACTATTCTTCTGATGAAGATAAGCAAGGACTTGATGTATTCACGTTGCACTTCAGTCGAGAATTGTCTCATGCGACCATGTACTTTGGCAAGGTACATGTCTTCAATGTCGTTGATAGACAAATTCTCAAAGTCCGCTTCAGAGAATGCATAATCCCTTTCGTCTTGCCTTTTGACCACGATATTCTTGAGGAAAGTGTAGTCCCATTTAGACGAAAGATCAACATGTTTAATAGCCACGATTGCTTTAGTACTGAACACTTCATGTTCAGACTTATGAACCTGGCAGCTTCTGTAGTAGATTCGTCGGCGTTCCGGCCAATGGTGAATCCCATACATTGCATCACGGTCATACTCTTCCACATTGTTGGAGAACATGTGGTTAGCTCTTTCCTCGATGGCTATGCAGTTAGAGTATATGGCTGCCGGGAACGGAAGTGTCAGTGATGTAGCGTATTTCCTTGAACCATCGCCACCGTGAAGAAGAAATTCCAAGTCTTTGTTGAAGAAATATCGGAATGGAATCCTAGGCTGATCTGGTTGGCCAATTGTTGGTAGAGGTTTAGACCAGTCGGTGTAATATGGAGGGTTGTCCCGTTTGGTGAAGTCGATGTTTGCTTCGGGGTTGAGCCAATCCATGTTGTTAGACATAGCTCGTGCTATATTATCAAGGTGATACTCAACTTCAATAGCACTTTCCGAGCTGTCTTTGAGCAGTTGAAATGCTTCATTCTTGATTCGCTTCAACTCGGATTTCGTCATCTTTTTCACACGGAATTTTTCTTGCAAGAACTTAGCATGCTCCAATGTACGACCTTCTACCGCATCTTGACCTTCAGGTGGGTAGGGTGTAGAATCAACAAGCTTCGAGAACCAGTCGAATTCAGTGTTATTGATGAGTGTCTAAATACTCATCATTTTTGTACAATCTAAACTGCAAAATCATCTGAAAACACTAAATAACGCATCAAAATGATGAAAATATCACAAACAAGTGTTTTATGTGTTTTAAATGCAAAAATATCAAAATCAGATGAAAAATGTATCAAGTTTGCAAAATTGGCAGTTTTAGTCCCCCAAGTTTTAAAAGTTGTCAAATCTAGTCCTTGGAATTAAAAAATGTGGAGTTTTATCATTCAAGGTCCCTGAAATATTCAAAGTTTGTTAAAATTGGTCCTTGAATGATTCTTTGGTCAAATGGCGGAAAAGGTCCTTAAAGTTTGAAAATTTGCAAATTTAGTCCTTGGACATTTTAAAATGGAATTTATGCAAAAAGGGTCCTTGTACTATCAAAGTTTGTCAAGTTTGGTCCTTGTGATAAATTTGGAAAAAGTTCAGTTTTGGTCCCTCAAGTTTGCAGAATTACAAAAATGGTCCTTATGCTTTATTAATACCAATTGGACCCCTTTTGTATTTAGAACCCCATCCAAAACCAAAAAGAACCCTGCCATATTCCACTTGACCCCAGTCATACCCAATTGTGAACCCCCCTTTACTAATATCAACCGGTCAACAAAAGTCAAAAACACCCAAACGCGCCCAAACCACCCTTACTGTTCACCTCCCTCTCCAACTCTGTAATCCCAAAACCAGTAATGGTTTTTCTACTTTTTCAACATCACCCCCACCTTACCTTGTCCCCTCCACCTCCACTAACACCAAAAATCTTTAATTGACTCAAACCAACCCCATTAATATCAAAACCTGCTCAAAGAAGAAATTGGCGCCAAAAATCCACTTGGATGGTTAAGATGATTTAGAGAGATCCAATGGCTGGAAATTGGTGGGAAGCAATCAGAGGTCAACATAGAGTCCAAAAAGTCATTATAAAGAGAAGGGGAAGCAATGTATCAAATCATCTAGAGTTTTTTAGTTTTATGTATGTCGTTTTAAGCATTTTTCAATTTCCAGTGTAATTTAAGCTTTCTTAGCTCTTTGTTTAAGTTATTTCAAGTATTTGTGAACTATTTTCAGTTTCAATATCAAGTTTTAAGTTGAAATTTCAGTTTATGCAAATTCATCTTCAAAAATCTCATGTGAATCAATTGTTGTTATAAGGTGTTTTCTTGGACTGAATAAGTCACATAAGCTCCTCAGAAAGCTTAGTCAAGCTTTTAGAAACATTAAAAATCAGTTTAGTAGCAAAAATCAAAAATCACCAAAAATACAAATTAAATAGTTGAAAAATCAAAAATCCCATGGAAGTGATGTTCACAGCTGGAGCAGGGTGAATTTTGGATGGCCTTGGGTTAGTGGCTTAGTGGTAAGCCTTTAGGATTGGTCTTGATCATTGGTTCTGTGATTGCAGTTGGATACCCATTTGTAAGCCTTTTTGTTCATTTTTGCATTTCACTGTTGTAGTTGTTTAGCAGTTGTAATTTCTGGTTCTTTATGATCATTAGTCTTAATTAAGTGTATTTGAGTATTAAAACCAGTGACTTGTTCTTTTTAAATTATAGTTTATAAAAATTTCATTTTAACAGTTAAAATAGCTTAAGTCTCAATTCTTAGTTTTATGTTGTTATTACTGTTGGTTCAAGCTTATTTAGTCTTATTTAATGATTACATAAAGTCTGCAATCAGTTTTATGGTTTAAATTTGTGATTTGCTTTGAAAAAGTTCCATAACAGACATTTAAAGGGTGTTTGGATTTGCCTATTTAAACCATAGCAGGACTGGGTTGTGTTGTTTATTTGTGCTTGTTTTGTGTCACATACACACCTAATATCTCAGTTTAACCATAAAAAACAGTGGTCATTTGTCAAAAAGTCAAAATCCCTTTTGATCACATCTTGTGCATTCACTGTTTGAATTTCATGATTCATGATCATGATTTTGTGTTAATAAGTTGTTAGTGTTGATCAAATCAGTCTTTATATACCTTAATACATCACATTCAGTGCTTAAGATCAAATCAAAGTTCATAAAAGTCAAACTTAGTTAGTTTTTAGAAAAGTCAAAAATTTGCATTTGGTCGTTTTTGATTAAAAAAGATATTTTTAGTGTGAGTTTAATAGTAAGATTTAGCTTAAAATCTTTTGGGGTATTAAAGTTTAGTTGCTGATAAGGTTTTAAAAGGTACCATTTTGAGGGGTCGTTTAAGTCCTTATTTGATCACTTTTGTATCCGTTATTGCTTAATATCGTTCCTTTTCACTTTTTAGGTCTCGTGAAGGCAAAATGCTGGAATGGCACTTATTTGGACGAAAAGGCGCGAATATATGAAGAAAATGGCCAAAGTCAAAATCGAGACACTCACAGTTGCTGAAAGTAGAAGGCGACGGCGTCAGGTGCTATTGGCGACGCCGTCCCAAAATTATTGTGACGATCCAGAACCCAAAACTCGTATTTTCAAGTGACGACGTCTAGTGGTGGAAGAGTAGGCCGTCGCTACTCAGACGGCCTAGATGCAATCCAGACGACGTCAGAAGCTGAAGAGGACGGCGTCACGGACATAAGGTGACGCCGTCGCAAGGTTAACGTGGCCAAGATGAAACCCTAATGGCGGCGACACGACGGCGTCACTAAACATAAGGTGACGCCGTCGCAATTGTAATCTTATATGTAGAATCCGAATTTTTCAGTCTTTGTGTGGAGAGTCTTTGGAGTAAAAATCTAAATCCGAACCTAAGGTGTCTTGTACAGTATTTTAGGGTTTTAAACCCTATCTTACATCAAGATAAGTCTTTACTTCATTAATTCAATTATGTCTTTGATTATTTGTGTGTATGCTTGCATGTTCTCCATGTCCGGCTAATTTATTTGTGTGTTTGCTTAGGAAGTATGAAACTTAATTATTGAATATTGATTGGTTGTTTCTTATCTTAGTTGACTAATGATCTAGTAATTCGATAGGTCATTCGTTGTGTACTTAATGCTTGATTCATCTTTGTGAACCTTAGAGTATAATTACCTGAGTAGTTGTAGGCTAAACCATCCAAAGAGCGCCTTAGAGTAGGAGTTTATAATCCCTAGTGGGTTTGTAGACAAGACCCTTTGGTAACTTCAAAGAGTTAGGGAGAAACGCATACCCAACAACTTTAGACACACAACGCAACTAGGAATAAGACGTGACACTCAACCATCAATAGGAGATAATTAAGGAGTAATACAAACTAAGTAAACACATCTTTAAACTATCATACGAGCACACATTAATTAGACATAGACTCCCACAACCTTAGTTTAGATAATTAGATAATAGTAGAGTAATCGGTAGAAATACCAACCCCCCAAATCCAATACCCGAGATTCGTACCTTTCCATTTTCATAAAATATAAAAAGATAAAAAATAATCTTCCTCAACCTTAACCTTAGCGTAGTAACTCCTTACTAGCATTCCTATTCCTCTAGAGAACGATATCAATACCCGTGGCTTACCCTAATTACTACACTACAACGATTAGGTTCACTGCCTAGGGTGTTATAAAACTTGCTCGAAGAAAAGGAAGTTCCTTTGACCCCGAACGACGCGTGTAGCGTTATCAAGTTTTTGGCGCCGCTGCCGGGGAATAGAATAGCTAGTTAGTAGTCCACCTCGTTTAGGTTGCTTTGCTTGATTCCTATCAAGTAAACTTTTTTTTTTCTCATTTTTAGCTTCCTCTTAGTCTATCCCCCTTCTTCGTAACCTTTGTTCGTAATTCCATCACTTTTCATCATGGAAGGTGATAACCCACTACCATTCATCAACATACCACCAAATGACCCGCCAAGAGCCCGTACCCTTGGTGAATACTCGAGACCAAGCCACCTAGGCTATAGGAACACCATTGAGCTTCCCGACCAAGCCCAAACTACGGCCCTGCGATCCGACACCATCCGGTTGGTGCAAAACGGATGTGCATTCCATGGTCTTCGTTCCGAAGATCCAAATCAGCATCTGAGGGATTTCCTCAAAATCGTCGACTCCATCGACCTTGATGCTACTACTCGGGAGACCACGCGCCTGCGTCTCTTCCAATTCTCTCTACGGGACCAAGCTAGTAATTGGCTTGAGCGACTTCCCGCAGGCTCCATCTCAAGTTGGGATGATCTTACTTCTCGCTTCCTTGCTCAATTTTTCCCACCGGGGAGAACCACTAAGCTTAGGAATGACATCTTGATGTTCCAACAACGTCAAGGTGAATCTCTCTACGAAGCATGGACCCGATTCAAGGACTTACTTCATAAAGTCCCTCATCACGGCATTGATCTTTGGCTCCAAGTCCAAATCTTTTATGATCATGTCAACTTCCCCACTAAGCGATCCATAGACCAAGCGGCCGGTGGAAAACTTAGTGATCTCACCGCAGAAGAATCATGGGAAATAATAGAGGACCTCGCCCTCTATGACAACGAAAGTTGGGATGACCCCCGTGAGCTGCCCAAAACCGTCAAGGCAATCTCCTTGCCTCCTCCCGACCGTAGGATGATCGAACTTGAAGATCAAGTTAAATTCCTCATGAGTTCCTACAATAATCCTAAGTCCTCACGACAAGTGAATCAAATCACTCTACCTTGTGAGTTATGCAGTGGTCCCCATGACACTCGTGATTGCACAAGGCTCTCCGAACAAGCTTTTGCGGACTACGCCTCCATACGTACCGACGGAGCGGGAGAGAAGTGGTACACTTTCAAACCCGAAAACAACTTAGGAAACTCATACAACCCCTCATGGAGAAATCACCCTAACCTTAAGTGGAACCAAAACTCAAGCACGCCAAAGCTCATCTAGTTCGCCTACTAGGATCAATTCTTCTAATACCGGAAACCCCACTAATCTTGAGGCAATTGCATCTAGATTTTTGTCATCCCAAGAAACTCGATTGAATAAGCTTGAAGCCGATTTTAAGCAAAAATAAAGCGAGATGACAACCAAGCTTGATGCCCTCTTAAAAGCCTTCAATGAGCGGGAAGTTGGAGCACTCCCAAGTGATACTATAAAGAACCCAAAAGTGAATTCGATTGCATCGACTTCATGTTCTAATTCACCATGGGAGAATGCACATCCATGCCCCTCTCACCCAACGGTTCACTCGGTAAATGCTATCAAAAAGGGTTCCAAGCCATCCAAGAGATACCAAGGCCCGACACCTTTGGTAAAGCCTACTCTTGAGAAACCCGTCAGCCAAGAATCCAAACCTAGTTAAGAGGAGGAGTACAAGGAACTCCATCAAGAAAAACCGATTCTTGAAGTCTTAGCTCATGCACCTTATTATAATGCTTTAAAAGAAAAATATGAGTTAGAACTTAGGCTTGGAAAACATGGGTCCGCATTTGTGCGAAACAACTTACCTAAGAAGTTAGACGATCCCGGGCTATTCACTCTTCCGTGTAGACTTGGAACTTCCAAGCCACTCGATGCTCTAGCCGATTTAGGATCATGCATCAATCTCGTCCCGTTGTCCCTCCATCGAAGCCTCAACCTAGGTAAAATTGAACCAACGGAAACCATCTTAGGTCTAGCGGACGGTAGTATAGCACGTCCGGTAGGAATAATAAAGGACATGGTAGTACATGTAGGAGAGTTGACTCTTTTGGCCGACTTTCATGTACTAGACATGAATAAGGACCCGACATGCCCATTACTAGTTGGAAGAGGATTTTTAGCTACCGCTAGTGCCATCATTGATTGTAAGATGTCCAAAATAGTGGTAGGAGAGGGGAGTGCTAGATCCGTTTACGATGTTAAAAAGCATACATACTATAAGGATGAGGAAATCCCACAAGAGATAGGGTTGGATAGAGAGCCTTCTCGATATGGACCTTGGATTGATAAGAACATCATAGACCCCCAAAGACCTTTTTACCTAGATAAGGCCTTTGCTAGTGCAGCAACTTTCCAAGAACAAGAAATGGCTAGGGACATAGAAGTGAACCCGTTCGAGGACGCCTTAGTATTTAGGAAGATGACCGAGTTCCTAGGAAGCTTGCCCGTTAACCTTGTCATGAATAAGTGGATAGTTGAGAAATCCGAACACATGTGGAATTGGAATAGACCGCCTAGTGATGGTAATGGAAGGTGGCACATTAGGATACAAATCTATGATCCCGATGGTGAGATGTTTGAAAAGGCATATTTAACCGAACGTACTACTAGGAACTTGAATGATAAGTTTGATCCTTACGACATTGTTGAGGATAGACTTACGTATATCGATACGTAGGAGCACGACTACGAGTCTAGCTACAAGACTCTTAAATAAAGAAAAGCGCTTCGTGGGAGGCAACCCATGCTTAATTGTTTGCTTGTTAGTGTCATATATCTTTTATTAATTGTTTATCCTCATGTTTAAATTTGTAAAAATGCTTTATTTTGTTTTTAACCTCGTCTTAATTGCATATAAAGGTATTTTACATAAGGGATAAGTGTAGGGAGGATTACACACGTTTTCAAAAGAAACGTAAACATGAGAATAACAATTAACTAAAAGATATTTATGTTTGTTTGTTCGAGTCAAATGCTTGTATCGAGTCATAATGGATGTTTTGCAGAAATTTTTCCAGATTCTAAAGATGTAAATTTTCCAGAATTTTTTCCAGAAAATCGCAGACCAGTTTTTGTCAGGATAACCTGACGGCGTCAGGATTGCAACCTGACGGCGTCAGGAAGGAGTAAAAACATCAGATTACTTTTTCTCGTTTTCTGAGCTACTTATAAATTTTTGGAATTTTCCAGGTCTTAATTTTCTTAGAAATTCTGTAAATATCCATTCCACAAGCATTATATCCTAGTTTAAATCGAGTCTTATATATATTATTACCGCCGATTTTACGCGAAGGTTTCGTTTGTTTTCTTCAAGTGTGCAGGTTTAGTTTGTCAAGAAGAAGTTACATAAGATTGGAGGAGCTTTTCACGCAATAATTCTTCTTGGAAATGATTTAACCACTACTTTACACGGATCCTACCGAGCTAATCAGGGGAGTATTAGTTTCTTTCGTTTTTAATTACCTTCTTTTATCATAACTTTGATACTTTCGGGGAACATTGGGGACAATGTTCAGTTTAAGTGTAGGGAAGGAAAATAAAACGGGAACTTTGAAACTATGCTTATCCTTGATTATTTGCTTTGTCCAACTGTGATTGTGTAATAAACCATGAGAAAATGTCGGTTAGGGTAATTTTGGCACCAAATTTAAAATTTTTTATGACATATAAGAGTGGGCCATTAGTCTTAACAAAAGCGTCTCATGGATAGGAAGTTGCATGACTAGCACAAAAACCCTTTACCACCCAAATTCCACCAAAATGTGAGGATCGCCATTAGATTAGTAGGAATTAAAGCATTCATCTTTAATGCTTAGAGTGTGAACCGGTAGTATATTAGATTCTAGAACTTGTTTTGTGATGCATTCCGAGATCGCAAGTGAGGCTACACTTGTGTAGTTAGGAATAACTAAATGATAAGAGGCATTAGGATAACCCTTGTTTGATACCCGTAATATAATTACTTCTTCCACTTCGGTTGAGTAATTCCCCCACACCTTTGCGTTGTACTCATTTTTAGTACACGATACCCCTAGTTAACCCCTCAGAGCCTATCCTTTTCGCGGTTCTCGTGATATTTCGGTTTTTCCGGAATATCAATG